>CAUYRT010035040.1:0-23587 GCA_963574885.1 Lepilemur ruficaudatus
ACTTTGACAGAGTAGGTTTTTGAATGTAACAAGATAAGTCAACTTGAGTGGTAATATATTTTGGGAAATCAGCTCACTACAAATTGTGACTGTAAACATTGTACTGTAAATGCTTTGTAGTTTTCCCCCAATAAAAAAAATCATTTATTAATGATCTCATTTGTAGGGTTCTGTGCTATGAGATAAAGAGGAAAAGTTATGTTTTCAGTGAAGATTAGGCTTACAATGAAAACACTCAATACGTATGGAGAAAGATGGGGGAAGACGGGAGAAGAAAGAGAGAGGAAAGGGAGAGGGCAAAGATTTTAACCATTAGTGCATGTTTAGGGCAAAGTCTTAGAATGCACAATTAAAAGGTTAAAATATGTATGCAACACAGTTAGAGTGGTGTATGTAAAAACTATCACTGTGTTCTTATCATGAGATATCATCAAGCTACAGACCTGAAGTTTAGGAGCTGTCTGAATTTTAGATAAAGACCTTGGCAAAATGGAGAAAAGAGAAATAGAATTTTAGACGTTTCTTGTTAATTGAGAGAAGACACAGATAGGGAAATTGATGTATCCCTGTGATCAATCTCTAAGACCTTCCTCTCCATCTCATTCTATTCCTATTTGGTACTTGTTATTCATGCACATCTTTAGAAGGCATATGTCACAAGTCTATACAAAAGTCTGTACTAAATAAACAGATGGGTGGACAGGGAAGAAATACTAACAGTTAGATCTTAGATATCTAACTAGATAATAGATATCACATCTTTCCCATCTTTTGAGACAACTCAAAGGACTGAGGTCAAAAATAAAATCTGACAAGAAAAAACACACCAGAGGATGGAAGTTACAAAAGAAAGCATTAAGGAATATAAGCAAATAAAAGAAACATAAAAGAATGTGGACATATGTACTATTTAGTATAAAAATGATTGAGTGTTTCTAAGACATGGAAAATGAAAATAAATCCATGATAATATTAACTAAGGAGTGTGTGCAATAATATTCAAAATGAGTGAGAATAAAAAAGTACACTTGAATGATATCTGTATATAAATATTTTCAAGGGAGCCAAGGTGAAAAATTTGAAAACAGTCGTATATTGTTACATTTGCCAACCCCCATTGTCCCATTAAATGAAAAGCCAGTGCAACGCTTGGTGTTATAAACAATACACAATTGCTACAGAACTTTACAATAGACCCAACAGAGATCTTTAAAAATAATTACTCTTACAGGAAGTTGGAGGAAATATAGCTTTCACTATTCCCCCCACTATTATAGGGAACATTACGGTGTTCCCTATAATCCTTGAACATTAAAAATAAAACAAACATAAAAGACTTCAAGTGATGGAGAGAAGGAGAAAGGGCTAAGGATTCTTTTTTATGTATAATTATATCACTTCAAATGTTTTTTATTTTTTTTAATTTCAGAATAATATGGGGGTACAAACATTTTGGTTACATATAATGCCCAAGCCTGGGCTACAAATGTGACTTTCCCCCATATAATGCACTCCACATCCATTAGTGGTGAGTTTATCTGCTTCCACCACCCCCCTACCACCTGAGTGGCACCCAGTGAATATTATTACTACCATGTGAGTACCTTAGTGTTGTTCAGTTAGTACCAATTTGATGGTGAGTATATGTGGTGCTTATTTTTTCATTCTTGTGATACCTCACTTCAGAGGATGGGTTCAATCACTATCCAGGTTAATATAAGAGGTGCTAGTTCACCATTGTTTTTTGTAGTTGAGTATTAATCCATGGTATACATATACCACATTCTATTAATCCACTCATGGATTGATGGACACTTGGGTTGTTTCCACATCTTTGCAATGGTGAATTGTGCTACCATAAACATTCAAGTGCAGATGTCTTTATTATAGAATGCCTTTTTTTTTTTCCTTTGGGTTAATGCCCAGTAGTGAAATTGCTGGATCAAATGATATTTCTATTTTTTTAGCTCTTTGAGATATCTCCTACTTTCCATGGGGGTTGTATTAATTTGCAGTTCCACGAGCAGTGTAAGAGTGTTCCAATCTCTCTACATCCGTACTGTCATTTGTTGTTTTGGAACTTTTTGATAAAGGTCATTCTCACTGGAGTTAGGTGATATCTCATTGTGGTTTTGATTTGCAATTCCCTAATGATTAGAGATGGTGAGCACTTTTTTATATGTTTATTGGCCATTTTTCTCTCTTCTTTTGAAAAGTTTCTGTTCATGTCCTTTGCCCATTTATTGATGGGGTTGTTTGATTTTTTCTTGTTAATTTTCTTAAGTTCTATGTAGAATCTTGTTATCAGCCCTTTATCAGATGTATAGAAAGCAAATATTTTCTACCATTCTGTAGGTTGTCTATTTGCTCTCATGATAGTATCCTTGGCTGTGCAGAAGTTTTTAATTTGATCAGGTCCCATTTATTTATTTTTGTTGCTGCTGTGATTGCTTTGGGGGTCTTCTTCATAAATTCTATAAGAGTTTTCAATGTCTATAAGAGTTTTGCCAATGTCTATAAGAGTTTTCCCAGCATTTTCTTCTAGAATTCTTAAGGTTTCACACCTTAGGTTTAAATCTGTTATCCACCGTGAATTGAATTTTGTGAGATGTGAGAGGTGGGGATCAAGTTTCAGTCTTCTGCATGTGGATATCCAGTTTTCCCAGCACCATTTGTTGAATAGAGATTTTTTTCCCCACTGTATATTTTTGTCTGCTTTGTCAAAGATTAGACTAACAATATGAGGATGGTTTTATATCTGGGTTCTCAGTCCTGTTCCAAAGGTCTATGTCTCTCTTCTTGTGCCAGTCCTATGCTGTTTTGGTTACTACAGCCTTGCGGTACAGCTTTAAGTCTTGTAGACTGATGCCTGCCAATTTGTTCTTTCTGCTTAAGATTGGTTTGGCTACACAAGGTTGCTCTGGTTCCATAGGAAGCATAGAATTATTTTTTTCTAGATCTGTAAAGAATGATGGTGGTATTTTGATAGGGATTGCATTAATTTTGTAGCTATTTTAGTAGAGACATTTTAACAATATTGATTGTGCAAATCCATGAGCATGGTATTTCCATCTGTTTACACCTTCTACAATTTCTTTTCTCAGTGTTTTTAGGTCTCTCTATATATGTCTCTCACCTCCTTCATTAAATATATTCCTAAATATTTAATTTTCTTTGATGCTATTGTGAAAGGTGTTGTGTCTTTGATTTGATTTTTGTTTTGACTGTTATTGGCATATATGAATGCCACTGACTTGTGTTCATTAGTTTTGTATCCTGAGACTCTACTAAATTCATTTATCAGTTCCAGGAGTCTTTTGGTTGAATCCTTGGAATTCTGTAGATATAATATCATATTGTCAGTAAAGAGCGAGAGTGTGACTTCTTCGGCCCTCATTTAGACATCCTTAATTCCCCTCTCTGATCTGATTGTTCTGACAAGGACTTCCAGTACTATGTTGAATAGAAGTGGAGATAATGGGCAACCCTGTGTGTTTCCAATTCTAAGTGGGAATGCTTTCAATTTTTTCCCATTCAGTATGATATTGGCTGTGGGTTTAGCATATACAGCTTTAATAATTTTAAGGTATGTCCCATCTATGTCTATTTTATTAAGAGTTTTTATCATAAATGTGTGCTGGATTTTATCAAATGCTTTTTCTGCATCTATTGAGAGAATCATATGGTCTTTATTCTTGCTTTTATTTATGTGGTGAATTGCATTTATAGATTTATGTATGTTGAACCAAACTTGCATCTCTGGGATAAAGCCCACCTGGTCATGATGAATTATTTTTTTGATGTGCTGTGGATTTGGTTTGCTAAGATTTTGTTGAAGATTTTTGCATCTATATTCATGAGGGATATTGGTTTGTAGTTTTCTTTTTTGTTATGTCCTTTCCTGGCTTTGACATCAAGATGATATTGGCTTTGTAGAATGAGTTGGGGAGGATACCATACTTCTCAATGTTGTGGTTTCATTTCTTAAGTATAGGTATGAGTTCTTCTTTGTAAGTTTCATAAAATTTAGGTGTGAACCCACCTGGTCCAGGACATTTTTTTGTTGGAATATTTTTAATTTCCGCTTCAATTTCTGTGCTTGATATTGGTCTGTTCAGGAATTCTATTTTTTCCTGATTGAGCCTGGGAAGTTTTTTGTGTTTTTAAGTATTTGTCCATTTCCTTCATGTTTTGTAGTTTTGGGGCATGTAGATTTTTAAGTATTCAAAGATTATATTTTTACTTCTGTGATGTCTGTAGTAACCTCTACTTTTTCATTTCTAATTGAGTTTATAAGAGTCCTTTCCTTTCTAGCTCTTGTCAATCTAGTAAGAGGGCTGTCAATTTTGTTTATCTTTTTGAAAAACCAACTTTTGGTTGTATTAATCTTCTGTATATTTCTTTTATTCTCAAGTTCATTTAGTTCTAGTCTTATCTATTTCTTTTCTTCTGCTAGGTTTAGAATACATTTGCTCTTCCTTTTCCAGTTCCTTGAGGTGGTTTATTAGTTTATTGATTTGTGAGCTTTCTGTCTTTTGGATGTGAGCATTTAATGCTATGAGTTTTCCTCTCAGCAATGCTTTTGCTATATCCCACAGATTTTGATAACTTGTGTCCCTGTTATCATTTAGTTCAAAGACTCTTTTGATTTCCATCTGAATCTCCTCCTTGACTCAACAGTCACTCAGCAATAGACTGTTTAATTTCCATGACTTTGTGAAGCGATGATTGTTTCTGTTGGAATTGATCTCTAATTTTATACCACTGTGATCTGAGAAGACACATGGTATAATTTCTTTTTTAAAAAATTTGTTGAGATCAGGAGCAAAGCTATACTGTGTTCTCTATACCATCTTATTCAACATAGTGCTGGAACTTTTAAGCAGCATAATAAGGCAAGAAAGAAAAAATGGCATAGAGATCAAAAAGGAAGAAATAAGTCTATCTCTTTTTGCAGATGACATGATGGCTTCTATACAAAATCTAAAGGAACTTTTAAAAACCTTCTAGAAGTAATAATTGAATTCATCATAGTTGCAAGCTAAAAGATCGAGATACAAAAGTCAATTGCATTTTTATACTAGCAATGAAAACATGAAAACAAATTAAAATTACAATACCATTTACAATTGTCAAAAAAAGTTAACTAGACATAAATCTAATGTACCTGTTTTGACTATTGAAAAATGCAAAACACTTATGAAAGAAATCAAAGAGTAAATAAATGGAAAAATGTGATGTGTTCAAGGGTTGGAAAACTCAATGTAGTAAAGTTGTCAACTCTCCCCAAATTAATGCACAGACTTAATACAATTCTGATCAAAATTCCAACAAGATATTTTTTGTAGATATATAAAAGATTTTTCTAAACTTCAATGGAAAGTCAAAGTAATTAAAATAGCTAAAACAATTTTGAAAAATAATAATAAAATTGAAAAAAATTATTCTACTTTTTGTCAAGATATTAATTATATAGCTACAGCACTGTGCCACCTTGGCAATCTACACATAGCTCTAAGACACAGTAGAAAATCCAGAAATAGCTCAACAAAATATGATCAATTTTTTTTGGACAAGATGCAAAAGCAATTCAATGAAGAAAGAGTATTTTTTTTCAACAAAGGTTCTAGACCAATTAGATATACATAGCAAAAAAAAAAGTTTTTTTGACCTAAAACTAAATCAAAATGGATGATAGATTTAAATGTAAGAGATGAAACAACTAAGAGGGAGAAAGGGTTAGTGAGAGATTGGTTAACAGATCCAAAATTATAGGTAGACAAGAGGAATAACTTCTAGTGTTAAACAGAATTATAGAGTGACTATAATTAACATTTTATCATATATTTTCAAATAGCTAGAAGAGCAGATTTTGAATGTTATCAACACAAAGAAATGATTATATTTGAGATGATAGATATGCTAATTACCTCAATTTGATTATTATACATGTATGGAAATATCACACTATACTCCATAAATATGGACAATTATTATGTGCTAATTAAAAATAATAACTACGCAAAAAGTTTAGAAAAAAACAGGTAATATTTTCAGGTCCTATGTTTTGATAAAGATATCTTAGATATGACAACAAAAGCATGAAAGGATAATTAATAAATTGTACCTCATCAAAATTAAAAACTTTTGCTCTGTGGAAGACCTTGTTAGAAGAAATAAAAGGCTACAATCTGAGAGAAGATATTTGTAAACCACATAGCTGGTGAACACTCATTGCTGGAATGTATAAAGAACTCTCAAAACTCAATGGTAAAGAAATAAACAATCCAATAAAAAACGAGCAAAATGCATGAAGAGATATTTCATGAAAAAGGATATATGGATGACAAATAAGCAATAAAAATATGTGTAAATCACTAGCTATTAGAGATACGCAAACTAAGACCACAATGAGATATCACTATACAACTATTAGAATGGCTTAAAACAAAAATAGTGACAATGCCAAGTGCTGGCCAAGATGCTGAGAAACTGGATTTCTCAAACATTTCTGAAGGGAATTTCTGATAATCACTTATAAAAATAGTTTGGCAGTTGCTTTAAAAGTTACTATATTTTTACCATATGACACAGCTTTTTCACTCTTGGGCATTTGTCCCAGAGAAATGAAAACTTACATTTACACAAAATCCTAGACATCTGCAGTTCCCAACCCTAAGACCATGGCTTTTAGGGACTGGGCCATGGAGCTATGCCACCCCCCATCCATGAAACATTGTCTTCCATGAAACTTAGGAAGCAGGGGACTTCACAGCAGGGGGTGAGTGGCCGGTGGGCAAGCAAGTCACTGTTCATCTATAGCTGCTCCCCATTGCTTGCATCACTGCCTGAGCTCTGCCTCCTGCTCCTCCCACTGTCCATTGAAAACTTGTCCTCCATGAAATAGGTCCCTAGTGCCAAAAAGTTTAGGGACCACTGCTGTACATGATTGTTCATAGCAGGTTTATTTGTAATAGCCAAATAGTGGGCAAAACTAAAATGTCCCTCAATAAGTGAATGATTAGAGGAACTGGTACATCCATACCAGGGAACACTACTCAAAAATGAAAAGGAATGAATTATTGATACACCCAACAACTTGGATGAATTGCAAGGGTGTTATGCTGACTGAAAAAAAAAATCAATTTCCAAAGTCACATATTGTACAATTCTATTTATGTAACATTCTCAAAATGACACTAAAATTGGTCACTAAAATTAACTCAAATTTTACACTTTTTATTCACTCCAGTGCCAAACTTATTTAAAACTCTAAAAAGTTAAATTTAGGGTGATATCTAACCATAGGTGCCTTTTAATAATGTAAAATCAGAATTATAATAATTTGCTGTCCACTTCACAGGATTTTTGTTAGACCATATAAGATAATTTACATGAAGGATCTGTCAATTATCTCAACAACCACATAAATAGTTTCTATTATCATAATCAGTGATGATATATATTTCAATATACAATAATAAATAAATCAATATTTATTCAATAGTCTCAATATTGTATTTATCACTTGTTAGCAAATTCCCAAATAGAAGATGGTTTACATACATGATCTCTAACTTTCAAGGGAACTGCCCATTACAGATAATTATGAGTTTTGTTTATAAAAAATAGAAGGAAGTTCATTGTAATAGGAGAAAGTAGAAAGAAACATGCTTAGGGATCAGGGGTGAGAAAAAGATATTCCAGTAATAAATGGTTAAGCTGACTTCCAAGGAAATATTCCCAAACGATAAGCAAATTCCCTTATTTTTTAAACAAAGTCATAAATCTACGAAAGTAGGGGGGCAAAACGTTTGATTACTATCAAATTCAAATGTCAACTTCTTTTAAAATTACTGATAACTCCACAATGAACGTAAGTTCAAGGACTCAAAATAAGTTTAGGGAAAATGGCCAAGTAATGCAAGAGCCAATCATGAGCAGGAAGCCACTGCAGGGAAGGAGAGAAGGAAGCAGGCTGCCAGTGAATTTGGTAACAGGCCTGCTGTTTGTGCGCATGGGTCAAATTGAAAGCATGTTCTATTACATAAGGGTGATGAACCTGCTCAACACATTTCCTCTATTGGCAGGTAACACTAAACTTGTTTAAATGGCATAATCTAAATTTCTGTCTGAGGAGAATTAACTGAAAAAAAATGGCACTCCATGCCAAGTGTAGTGCCTTCCACAGAGACAGCTCACTACAAAATAGTCACTTGAACCATATAAATGATCCTGGTTTGGTTCCAAATACTGAATAATAAAAACTGCTAGATTTCAGGAGAGTACATTCTTTGCGAAAGTGTGATAAGAGGTGGGAGCAATCCAATGGGATAAACTAATGGAATGTTACAAAGGCTAGCAAGGGGAAATGGAAAATATTCAACGACAAATTAATGCATGCCCAAGGGTTAGGAATGTGACATACTAATAAATACACTCAGAGTGGATAAAGGTCAACATAGACGAATAAGAAGATGCAGAGAGTAATCTAGGTAAGAGAATTGAATACGTGAAATATAAAACACTAAGTAAAGAATAACTGAGGATATTATAGAATGAATTCAATTGTAAAAAATATTAATGTAAAAGCAAAGGTGAAAAATGAAAGGAAGATTGAAGAAAAGTTTAGATACATGTCAGAACATATTTCAAAGAACTAAAGGAAAAGGGGTCAGCACAGGAGACAGTAAGATGGTTTAAGACAGGGATGGTAATTCATTTACCAAGTGGTGACATCTTAAGAATCAAATGTATTCTTTCATTTGTTTTTGCACAAAAAGATAAGGGAGTAAGTAGATGGAAGCATGAGGCAGATTTGGCCAGCTCTTGATGAAAGGAGATGGAGGCTGAAATCAGTGATCAAGGAATTAAGAAATATGAAAGTAAAGAAGTTTCTCTATTTTTTTTCTTTTACTTAAAAGACATCAGTGAATGTTAAATCTTAGGTATCAGAAAAAATACCACAGGAAAAAAAAAAATCTGTGTCTCAAAAGAAAACTAAATTCTCTATATCCTAACGTTTAAAGTATATCTTAAGTTTATATTCTGTTTAAGCTTTGTATGCTTGAGTTGCGATGTCCTGTTTTGAGAAAAATTCTCTCTCTCATATATATGAGTGTATAAATGTGTGTATATATACATACACATATTATACACATGCACATCCCTCTCTATATATACACATTATGTATGTATGTGTATATATACACATACACATATGCATTTCTCTCTGTATATATACACACATACACATAATACATATACATATACCACACATATATGTCAATATATATTTTTATGTACATACATACAGAGACAGTGAAAGAGAATCTCTATTTGGAAATAAAACATACATGAATTCAACTGACTAGGAAACTCCTTCTCTTGATCTCAACATACTCTGAAATTTGAATAGTTTAAATAAGTAAATTTTAATAGTATCTTCTGTTCTTTTCTCACCGAAATGCTCTACATATTTTATGTGGGGACAATATTTTATCCTAAAAATAATTAGTTCATAAAGATTGTTTGAGGCTTACAAGCGAGTTATTTACCTGATTTTTCCTTGCTCTCAGTACTCAACTGAGCATTTAAATGATATAATGTGAATTTTAAATGACATACCTCATGAAAACCCTGTTTCTGAAACAAGCGGCAAAATGCCCAAGCTCTTTGCTGTACCAGAATGGCCATGTCCCAGGCAATCCTACTACCACTGACACTTGCTTTCCCGTCTCATTCTCTCCTGAGCCTCGAGGTTCATCCTTTGTAACATCTGTTAGGAAATCCTTCCTGATAGCTGGCTTGTCCACTCAGCAGTTATTCCTAATCCGCTCTGACCTTCTTCCACACTCCTATCTTGTATTTTAAGTCTATTTTTGCTCTGTTCAATTATACTAGAAGTTAATTGAGGACAAATTCTGTGCCTAGTTCATCTCTGCAGCCACTGTAATTTCTAGCTTAACACTTTAAAAAAATATATCTAATAAATTGCAGAAAAAATGAATGGCCCCATCCAGGCAGTACCTAAGGGGATATGCATAGCAGCTGTGTATTGCTTTCTGTCAGGAAGTAAAAGCCATCAGTTATGGTGCCTTCAAATAGATGATGAATCTGTAACGTGAATATACAGAGCCTGTGTTGTCTGTATGTTTCTATCAGTGTGATAAAGTATTAGTGTTTCAATGCACATGTATGATTTTAAAGTAAATTTCATTAAATTTTAGGCCTTTATTTTATGATGTTCAATATCAAATGTTGGTGAAAGCTCACAGGAACTCATCTTGACTGCCTGTCTCCATCCCACAACTCATCCCAAGGCGATGGGTGTTGCTGAGGGCATTATTGGATTATTGACTGGGAAATGAATATTTTGCTGTGCCTAACAGAAATGTAAGACTCTTGAATCTACAAGATGTAGCTTCTTTGGAATACTTTAATCTCATTTTGTTATCAAGATAAGATGGGTGAGGCATGGCCTCCTGCCTGGAGGAACCCAAGGCCCGGGGGCAGGTTGCTTCAACCAGATTTCTTCTGAGGACAATAGCATTTGAAAGTTCCTTAGAATTCTTTCATAGACCCATAGGGCAGATCTAATATATATTGTTAGATTTTTACATTTCAACTAGTACCTTGAAAGTTTTAAAAAGTTACACATTCATTAGCTAGTGATGGCAAAATTAAAGAGAAAAAACTATTTATGACAACAACTATAATGAATTTGTGATTTTCTTTGGAGTTTATAATTGTCCAATAGTTCACATAATTAGTTGGGAAAAAATAGTAACGTAACTTTTCAATTGATTCATATAAAATTCTATTACTACATATGACAGAGACTTTGTGTCATCAAATGTTACTGTTTTCTTTTAAAGTTCATTCTTCAAAAAACAATTTTCTGAAAATCATGTGCAAAGAAATTTCTAAAGCTGTTGGTGACCCACTATTTCCATCTATGGTGCAGGAAGATCACAAACTTCTAGAGTAGGAGAAGGATTAGACTAATCAGGGACAAAATGGTAAAACATCTAGAAACCTGCATGTTAATTCAAGTGAGTCACCATAAAGACATACACAAATGAGAAATTTAGCTAACAAATTTGATTGCCTGATTGAACATTTAAAGGATATCATGAAACAAAATAACAAGGGGAATTTATAGACATAATTTATCTTGAATCGAGAAAACATTTTTGTTTCTGGGGCTCCAAAACCAATACCCCAAAATATGATGCTTTATACATGTTGAACTGAAAAAGGATCCTCAAAACCTCTCTGACCTCCCCCCACTCCACCATCTCTCCCAAATCATGATTCTCCAAAGTTCTCTTATCTGTGTAAAGTCCAAAGATGAAGAAAACAAAGACCTCTGGTCCCTTCCCTAAGTTTTCATTAACTGGATCCATATCACCAGAAGGAAGACCAAAATTTGTCAACACACCTGGACAGACTTTTGTCACAAATCATTGTCCATCCTGTGGGCCCAACAGACTCTGCCCCAGATCATTGGATATTCTATAAGCCCTTTGTATTCTCCTGGGTAATCATTTATTGACCCTCAACAGAATTCCTCTTCTCCCCTGTCCCATAATCTGTTTTGCCAGGTTGCAAGCTTCTATCTTTACTATGACTTCAAAATGGTATAGAAGCTTTTGCACCCCACTGGAGAGTTGAGTATTCATTCTGAAGACTCCCATGAGCACATTAAATAAATTTGTGTGCCTTTTCTTCAATTAATCTGCCTTTCGTGAGTTGATTTTTCAGCCAACTTTCAGGGAGCCAACGGGAACTTCCCCCTTGGTCCCTACATTGTACATGGTGCTATATAAAGAGGGACCAATCCACAAGGTCAATAATCATACCAGGAAGCATAATCCAGAAAGAAGGGAAAAGAACAATTATTTTTAGTCAAAAGAAATAAAAGGAAAACATGGATTATTTTAGCTTGTTGCATGTTTCAATACAATTTCACAGGCTCAGTATAGCTAATCAATAAAATGGTGTTGGGAAAGGTCCATCTAGGTGTTTGAGACACTGAAGAAAGTACTCTCGTTATTTAAAAACAAACAACTCAGTATACAGAAGAAAATAGAAGGGAAACAACTAGCTTCTCCTAGCTTCATTGTATTTTTAAGATTCTTTTAACCATTGTTGGGCCACCAGGAAATGGGACTGATGCCTGTAAACTGGGGTTGTATGTTACCATCAGTGTCACACTGTCTTGTGCTCCACTGTCAAATCCTCTCTGTCCCACTTACACCCCAAACACTGCCAGGCCCAGCTCCACACAAGTGTAGCATGACTGAGCTTCATCCCCAAATCATGCTACATTCTGCTCCCTCTCCCTGATACCTCAGCATGTGGCTGGAGTCCACTGGGTGCTGGGGCCTGCAAAATGCAAAACTGGGGAGGAGGGGAGGTTAGTACTCTCCAGGCAACCCTTGACTGATGGGAGATGAGACAAGAGCTGATGGATTCATTTTTTCTCCTCATCCCCCACAAGTTGTTTCTGAGGCACATTTTATAAAACTCTCTAGATTGTCAAACAATAAAGTCACCCTTAGTGGTGGCCAACAACATCGCATTGCAATTTATCTCTCTTCTCACAACACAAGCAGTTGGCTCAAGCTTTTCATGTAGGAGAACACAGATTAGATACATCCCTATTAGAATTTCTTTTGATAGAGATAGATGAGGGGGAGGGAGAGAGAGAGAGAGACAGAGGTCTCTATTGATTTTTAATACTAGAAATGGACAGTAAATTTGAGTCTCTCTACATCTTGTCCTTAAGGCCATACTTTTACTTGGCCAGACATTCTGAATACATATATGTGGAGCAATAGTAATGGTACTGGCTCTTCATATGTTCTGCTAGCCAAAAGAAGTTGCCATAAATTATAATTGTCTCAGTGACCTCTAGGTACTTTTGTCCAGTCCCATCAGCCCTTTACTTTTGTTCCAGGAAGATAAATATTTAGTTATTATTTAGTAAAACTCAAAAGTTATTTGTCTTAAGAATGGTAATACAAGCAGTTTTTTGTTTTGTTTTGTTTTGCTTTGTTTTTAACGTGGTTTTGGCTGTGTGCATTGATTCCTAGTATATTTATATTTCTTACAGTTCTTTGCATTCACAATAATGTTTTTGTGATTCCTCCTACATTTGCAACTTCAGTATTAAAGGATGCATAAAAAAAAAGAGCTAGCTTTATCAAAACGGCTTTCTTATTGTGCACCATTTCCAACGGCAGATGTTTTATATATGTATATGGGCACTAGGTTACAGAGCTAGAAGCATACCATTGATTTCTGGCTTTCAGTCCAACAATTAAAGAGCTTGGATGTTGTCATTCTCATTCTCATGAAAAGAAAAAAACCTAACAAAATAAAAATCAACTCTTCTTTGATCCATCAGAGAATTGATATCACAGGACAAATTGCCACCCTCAATGTTGGAGAGACAGGTAGACACAGAGAGTCACAGTTTACTGGCAGAAGAAACCAATGATGGAGCCAGAAACTGGTAAGAACACTTACAGAGTAATTGACTCATTGTTGTAAACTGAGCACAGATTAGCTTGAGTGATAAAAATGTTGGGGGTCACAGGCTTAGCTGGGCCCCAAACTTTGTGAGCTTTCCTTCCAGGAGTCCACCCAGGCTCCCCCTGTAAAGACTAGAGAAAAATACCCTCTGATGGGAATGGGGAAAAGTAACCATTTGACATATACCTAGAGCTTTCTTTTCTTCTTCATAGGGCCTTTCCTTAAGGAAATTATTTTTACCAGAGCCTAAACAACATGGGGTCATTCATTATCTAATGTTGGTACTCAATAGTAAATACCTGACTCCAGACCCCTTTAACCTATGATGTGGGGAAGGGAGGAAAATGCCAACTCTAGTCCCCTCCAGTGTTCAACATAGGAGAAGCAACACACACAACTCTGAAAAACTAAAACACTGAGACCTAATCCCTTCCCTCCACACCTTACCATCACATTCATAAAGCTCCTGTGTAATACCGAGCAATTGAACTGAAAGAAATACAAGGCTCAGACACTATTTAAGAAGGAATCTCTAGGGAACCCCAAAGACCAATACAAGGATGTCAGAGGAAATTTTAGCCTCTGACATTACAACTATAACAAACAGCAAGCACAGTCTAAATCTAAATCCTAGCCGGATAAACATAAAGCCTCACGCTAAAGGCCTGTTTATGGCTAGGCATGGTGGCTCACACCTATAATCCCAGTACTCTGGGAAGACCAGGTGGGAAGATCTCTTGAGTGCAGGAGTTCAAGACCAGCATGAGCAACAGCAAGACCCCATCTCTACTAAAAATAGAAAAAAATTAGCCAGGCATGGTGGCACCACCTGTAGTTCTAGCTACTCAGGAAAGAGGCTGAGATAGGAGGAATGCTTAAGCCCAGGACTCTGAGGTTGCAGTGAGCTATTATGCTGCCACTGCACTCTACCCAGGGCACAGAGCAAGACTCTGCCTTAAAACAAAACAAAATGAAACAAAATAAAGTCCTATTCACCCCAATTTCTTATACCCATTCTGTTTAGCTTTCAATAAAAATATTACAAGTCCTGTTAAAAAGAAAAAAAAAAAAAACAAGAAACACCACAGTCTGAAGAGACAAAGCAAGCACAAGAACCAGACTCAGATATGACAGAGATTTTGGAATTTTCAGACCAGAAATTTAAAATGATTATGATTAATATGCTACAGAAGCTAATGGAAAAGGTGGACAACGTGAAAGAACAGATGGGTAATATGAGAGGAGAGATGAACGTGCTAAGAAAGTAAGTCACTCACAATAAAACAACATTTTCCTGAGGGTTACTAGGAGGTGAAAGAGTCAGTCATGCTATCACCCAGTCATCAGCACAGGATAGCCAGCTGAGCTGTAGCCTTTGCTGACCCAGAAGCGTCATGGACCTGTGGGAGTGTAATTTCTATAGTAGGAAGAGCCCCCACCCAAGCCAGATCAGGAAACTTTTTAAGATATTTACTCATCAAGAATTGAGATGCCTGCAAGACAGGGAGACAGGTTTCCCTTCTTATATCCCATTCGGAGTTCCACCAGGAAGCTGAGCGAGTTTGTTAGTGTGGCCCTTTGCCTATCTGAACAGGGAAGATGAGGACAAGAGAGCTGTGGTGCTGGAAAAGCATGCATGCACTCCACAGATTGACAAAACAAGACATTTTTTGGACGCTGCAGCTCAAAGGGTTCACCCATCATTGGAGGTAAATAGGCATGAGCCATCTTTCTCCTACTCCACACAGGAAGCTTTGGGACATAGGCCAATTGATTACAATCAATGTCTCCTTGAGCTTTGTGAATTTACATCACAGATTAATGATTGTATTATTTCTAAGTTCACAGGTGCTTTAGGTTTTTTTCAAGGACAAATAGACTTCACATTACACTATCTCTAGTTACATTTTTTTAAATAATATGATCAATGATCCTTCAATATCTCATATTTTAATATTTTACTTTTATTAAAGGAGCCATTAACATTTGGGATCATCTTAGCTATTGGCAGTGAATCTTAACCTTTCCCACTGCAGGACACTAATCTGAAGAAGTGGTAGCTTGGAGGTACTGCTCTTGCAGGTCCCCTTCAATTTGCATAGCCCCTCCCACAGACCACTGTAACATCTAGTGTTACCACTACTAAAATTAGTAATTTGGCTTTCTCTCATATTACTAAGTTTCCATTTATTCTTAAGCTTCCAAACTTGCACCTCTCCTATACTCCTACAGTCCTTTCCCAACACCAGGCAGTCAGGCCCCTGTGCCTCCGCATGCCTGCACTTTCTCCCCCACGTGTCTTTCTTTCACTGAGATTATTTCAAACTCTACTGTGTGGCCAGAGCATCTGATCCCAAAATGTCAGGGATCTGAGTGGGAAGAGGCTGAGCATTTTGCTTTTGAGAGGCCTGGTTAGCCTCTGAGGAACACATGAGTTCTTTTGCTAAGAGAACTTTAGTAGGCCTCTTCCACCTGGCTAAAGTTCATTTCATTGCAGAGATTTTGTGGAAATGTTGGTAGTCAGTGATTATTGTATTCATTCTTTGCCCGACTTCTTTACACACATCATACGGGCTATGGTTTTAAACATTCATATGCAACTGCCCTTGCTTTACGAAGCTGCAGCCTGTTGCGGTTGTATTACCCTGATTGTATGAGGATTATAATCTCAGCCCTCTGCAAAATACTGTCTGTTCCCCTTTTGATCTTACTGCCAGGACAGGAACGACAGTACCTGTGCTTGCAACTTCCCTTATCAGTGTCAACCATCCAGGATGGGCTAGTCACTAACTAGTCTGATATTTTCGGGGCACTGGTTTTAAAGGAGAAGAGGGGACCTGTGTGCTGAATGAGGATGCCCGGTGGAGAGAGAGGAGGCACTTCGAACCTGGGTTGAGGACAGACAGATGGCCCAGAATCCAAAGTTAGTCTGCTTTTGATCAAAATCAAAGCTTACATCAACACCAAAATTGTTCTGAATGCAGGAAGTCAGCTCATGTATTGTCAATATTAAATCACATATTTTTTAAAATTCTACCTTGTTTATACCCTACCTTACTTGCATTTAAATTGTCCCTGTGGACAAGCTAAATATTTTGTTAGAATATTCCGGATTTTAAAGAAGCATCCTCAGTGTACTGTTGAATAAATTTTTTTCGGGCCATATATTTGTCATGAAAATTGCTGAGACTGAGCTGACACAAGGCAGGTAAACACCTCTATAATAATGTGAAGGTGAAATGGGAAGAAAAACTACCTCTCTGTTACGACTTTGAGAAAAAGCCAGCCTTCACCCCACCCCACTATCAACTAGCAATAGCAAATGGAAGTGATCAGCATATGCTACTAAAAAAAAAAAAAATAGTATGGTTTTCAGTTCCCACCGATGTCATTTTTGAAACACTTGGCATAAGACCTACGAGACCGGGAAGCTGTTATTTGGTTTTACCCATTCTGAAAATTACAGGGAGAAAATCATAGGCTGGTATCAGGTGTCCAGATCTTCATCTCAAAGGGTGAATCATAAAACTATTATAAAAAATGTATCCTGCTGCAGTGACAGCTGTCATCCCAAATCTACTCAGTACAGAGAGCTGTGGCGACAGTCATTAATGCCTTAAAGAGATTAGGCTGTGGTGTTTAATAGTGTGGACAAGAAACTTTTTAAAAAAAAGTTATTGGAAGTAAAACATCACCCCGTTGATAATGGAAAAAACAGCCTAGGGATATGAGATCATTTAAGTAATTATGCAAAGTATTGTATAATGATATTATTGCGTGGTTTTGTGTGTCTTGCCTACTTGTGAGTAGGTGAAGTTTAAATTGAAGAGACTACTCATTTTGTTACTGTTGCTTTTGAAGTTGGCAGATCTGTCTTTATTTGCAGTGTTAGAAAATGTGCAAATAGCATTATAACAAACAGAGAATCACAGAATTTTGAAGCAGAAGAACCTATTTTACAGGAAAGGACCTTGAGGCTCAGGGAGAAAGTAAATTTATAGCTTACATATATATAACTAATTAGCTGCAAGAGAAAGAATAGAACTTAAGCTTTCAGTCTTTTCTTTGATAATGAGTTAAATAATATTTTGATAACTGGAGCAAGAACTTAAAAAATCTTGTTCTCAGGCTTTGCTTTCCTGATTCCTACTATGTTAGGACTTTACCTGCAAACATTTGGTGTTCCTTGAACTATGATTGAAAACCCAGAATGCTGATAGCATGTATTTTGATTTGTGAAGCCAAGAAGGTCAGAAACTGCAAAACTGAATCTCCAAATAGACTCCCATAAAATCAATCACTAAGTGAAGTGAAACAGGACTTAATGGAAGCCCCTTGTATCAAAGTGAACCACATCAGAATGGCAAGGAGTAAAAAGAAAAAAGTCATGTAGAATACCATGGAGTAAAATATCAGTAAATATCACAGAAAGAAACAAAACAGAATAAGATTGGGCCTTCTCACCACCCTCTTGCCACTACACACACCATAATAACACCTTGAAAATGCTTTCTCATGTTACCAATGCTTACAGATATTATTCAGAACTTGAAGGTCATTGACTGCTATGTTCTGAATGTTTATGTTTTCCTAAAATTCATAAGTTGAAATCCTAAGCCCATCATGACGATATTAGAAGGTGGCGTCTTTAGGAGGTGATAAGGTCATGGGGTCAGAGCCCTCAGGAATGGAATTAGTGCCCTTATAAAAGAAGTTCCAGAGAGCTCTCTCACCCTTTCCATCATTTGAGGACACAGAAAGAAGGTGCCATCTGTGAAGCAGGAAGCTACTAGCCTTCACCAGACACCAAATCTACTGGTGCCTTGATCTTGCATTTCCCAGCCTCCAGAACTGTGAGAAAGAAAATTTTTTTGTTTGTTTACAAACTATCCAGTTTATGGTATTTTGTTACTGGTATTTTGTTAATAACTAAGTTGCTGACATTCTGAGATGATTCACTTTTCCTGACCACTGTCTTGGACATTTTTTTTTTTTTTAGTTTCAAAATATTATGAGAGTACAAACGTTTTGGTTCCATGAATTACTTTTGTACAGTCTGAGTCAAAGTTATAAGTGTGTCCATCACCCAGATAGTGTGTATTGTACCTGTTAGGTGTGAATTAACCCATCCCCTCCTACCCTCCACCTGCTTGATTTCTGTGGAATTTTGCTACCATATGTACACATGACTGTTGATAATTTAGTTCCAATTTAATAGTGAGTACATGTGGTGTTTGTTTTTCCATTCTTGAGATATTTCATTTAGGAGGATGGTCTCCTGTTCCATCCAGGCTGTTACAAAAGGTTTTAGTTTACTATTTTTTTTAATGGCTGAGTAATAATTCATGGTACATGTATATACACTGCATTTTATTAATCTACTTGTATTAATGGGCACTTGGGTTGTTTTCACATCTTTGCAACTGTGAATTGTGCCGCCATAACCATTTGAGTGCAAGTGTCTTTTTTGATAAAAATGTCTTTTTTTCCTTTGGGTAAATACCCAGTAGTAGGATTACTGGATCAAATGATAGGTCTACTTTTAGTTCTTTGAGGTATCTCCAATACTACTTTCCACAGAGGTTGAAATAGGCCATAGTCTCACCAACAGTATATAAGCGTTCCTTCCTCTCTGCATCCATGCCACATCTTCTATTTTGGGATTTTTTAATAAAAAGCCATTCTCACTGGAGTTAGGTGCTATCTCATTGTGATTTTGATTTGTATTTCCCTGATGATTAGAGATGCTGAGCATTTTTTCATGTTTCTTGGAAATTAGTCTATCTTCTTTTGAAAAGCTTCTTCTGTTCATGTCCTTTGCCCACTTTTTAACAGGTTTTTTTGATGTTTTCTTGCTGATTTGCTTGAGTTCTTTGTAGATTCTGGTTATTAGCTCTTTATTGGATGCATTTTCGCCCATTCTGTAGGTTGTTTATTTGCTCTATGGATGTGCACATCTTGGGTGTGCAGAAGTTTTTTAATTTAATCAGGTCCCATTTATTTACTTTTGTTGTTACTGTGATTGCCTTTGGCATCTTCTTCATAAATTCTTTGCTGAGGCTGATATCTGTAAGTGTTTTTCCAACCTCTTCTAGAATTCTTATAATTTCATGCCTTAGATTTAAGTCTGTTATCCATCATGAATTAATTTTTGTGAGAGGTGAGAGGTGTGGATGCTGTTTCAGTTTTCTCCATGTGGCTATCCAATTTTACCTACACCATTTATTGAATAGAGATTCTTTTCCCCAATGTATGTTTTTGTCTACTTTGTCAAAGATCAGATGGCTATATGATGATGGCTGTATATCTGGGTTCTCCATTCTGATCCATTGATCTACGTCTCTGTTATTCTGCCATGCTGTTTTGGCTACTATAGCCCTGTGATATACCTTGAAGTCTGGTGAATTGATGCTTCCCAACTTGTTCTTTTGATTAAGGTTTCTTTGGCTATTCAGAGTCTTTTATGGTTCCATACAAAGTGTAGAATTATTTTTTATATAACTGCAAAAAATGATGTTGGCATTTTAATGGGGATTGCATTGAATCTGTAAATCACTTTGGGTAGTATAGATATTTTAACAATTTTGATTCTACTGATCCATGAGCATGATATGTTTTTTCCATTTGTTTATGTCCTCTGCAATTTCCTTCCTCTGTGTTTCATAGTTCTCCCTATAGAGGTCTTTCAACTCTTTGGTTAAATATATTCCTAAGTATTTTATTTTCTTTGTTGCTATAGCAAAAGCTAGTGTGTGTTTTATTTGATTATCAACTTTACTGTTGTTGGAATATAGGAATACTACTGATTTCTCTACATTGATTTTGTAACCTGAGATTTTGAAGAATTTATTTATCAATTCCAGGAGTCTCTTGGCAGAATCTTTGGGGTTTTCTAGATATAAGAACATGTCATCAGCAAAGAGTGATAATTTGACTTCTTCTTTCCCTGTTTGGATACCTTTGATTCCCTTCTCTTGACTGATTGCTCTGGCTAGAACTTCTAGCAATATGTTGAACAGAAGTGGTGATAGTGGGCAACCTTGTCTGTTCCAATTCTAAGCAGGAATGCTTTCAATTTTTCTCCATTCGGTATGATGTTGGCTGTGGGTTTGTTTGTCCATGACTTTTATAATATTGAGGTATGTTCCATCTATTCCTATTTTGTTAAGAAATCTTATCATAAAAGGGTGATGAACTTTGTCAAATGCTTTCTCAACTCCACACAAAGTCATGGAAACTAAACAACTTACTGCTGAATAGTTATTGTGTCAAGGAGGAAATTAAAATGGAAATCAAAAGATTCTTCAAACTAGATGACAAAGGTGATACACATTATCAAGTCTATGGGATTCAGCAAAAGTAATCATAAGAGGAAAATTCATAGCCATAAATGTCTACACCCAAAAGACAGAAAATCACTAATCAACAATCTAATGAATAGTCTCCAGAAAAGGGAAAAGAAAGAACAAACTAATCCTAAACCCCACAAGAGAAAAGAAATAACTAAGGTCAGAGCAGAACTAACTGAAATCAACAACACAATAATTATACATAAGATTAATGAAACAATATGTTTGTTCTTTGAAAAGGTGAACAAAATCAATAAGCCACTTGCTAGATTAACCAGAAACAGAAAAGAAAGGACCCTAATAAGCTCAATCAGGAAAGAAAAAGGAGATATTACAACGGATGCCACAGAAATACACAATATAATCTATGAATACTATAATAGTCTAAATGCACATAAACTTGAAAACATTGAGGAAATGGACAAATTCTTGGAAACACACAACTTCCCTCTGTTTAATCAGGAAGAAATAGAACTCTTTAACAGACTACTATCAAGTAACAAAATGAAGCAGCAATAAAAAACTTCCCAACAATAGATGTTCTGGACCAGATGGTTTCACAGCTGAATTTACCAGACCAACAAAGAAGAACTGGCACCTATGCTGCAGAAATTATTTCATGACATAGAGAAGGAAGACATCCTCCCCAACTCATCCTACAAAGCCAATATCACCTTGAAACCAGAGCCAGAAAAGGACACAACAATAAAATAAAACTATAGACCAATATCACTTATGAATGTAGATGCAAAAATTCTGAATAAAATCCTAGAAAACTGAATTCAGCTGCACATCAAAAATAATAATAATAATTCACCACAATCAAGTGGGCTTCATCCCAGAGATTCAAGGATGATTCAACATACACACAAATCTATAAATGTGATTCACCACATAAATAGAAGCAAAAACAAAGACCATACAATCTTCTCAATAGATGCAGAAAAAGCACTGGACCCTTCTTGAAAGCACATCTGAGGCAGAGCACTCTCCCTCATCTCTTTAGTCAGGCTGTTTATCTAACAGCTTCTAGGAAGGAGAAAAGCTACCATACATCTTGGACTTTTGATAATACAGGAGAAAAGGAAGAAAAAGAAGCCTCTTAGAGCTGTGTCGATTGAAGATTCCTGCATATAACCAGGCATTCTCATTCCTTTATCTTCCCCACTTCCAAAACCTAGAGCTCATTCCACCTCTAGCTGGTTTCCTGAGCTCACATGCTGTCAATGTATTAAAAAAAATTAATAAAAATAAAAAACCAAGAAACCACTTTTGTTATCCACACTATGGTCTTTGGATTAAACCATTTGAACATGAGATATGTGAGACCTGATTCCATA
This sequence comes from Lepilemur ruficaudatus, assembly GCA_963574885.1. NCBI lineage: Eukaryota > Metazoa > Chordata > Mammalia > Primates > Lepilemuridae > Lepilemur > Lepilemur ruficaudatus. Next base: position 22,232 of record CAUYRT010035040.1, read on the forward strand.
GGGTTTATTAAAGTAAATTGTCTTAGCAAATCTGTCTGTTCCATTTGATTCTGAAGAATAACTGGTTAATGAGAGAGTGATTACTTTGTTCAGATATGATTACTGAAAAAATGTTTCATCCATATGTTGCTGAATAATGGGAAATTCTCCAGTGAAGGGGGAACAATGATTAGAAGAAACACGATAGCTCAAGAAAATATTCCCCAATGTGTTACTAAATTTTTTTTAAACAAGCCAATGCTAAGTAGGTATAGAGTTTCTTTGTATAAGCCTGGAAATGCCTAATAGGATTAAACTGTTTGTTGAAAAAGCACTAGGTAGGTTTCTTTGTCTTTTGAATCAAAGATCTGTGACTCCTTCTGATACATTATGTGACCATAATAGCTGTATCCTTTGTGTGGCCTAATGTTATTCAGACTGTGGCCTTAAAAGAGCTGAGCTGTATATTGATACTTTTCAAAATATTCACCAACATATTTGGTTAAGGGTCCTGCACAGGAATTGACAACATGACAACTTGATAGGTAAGTTCTTCTTTGAGCAGAGGATAAAAGACACTGGATATTTATCAGTTTTTACTTTACTTTTAAATAGTCTGCAGTGGCAAAGTGACCACTTGATACATTTCAATTTTCTCAAAAATCAGTTAAAATCAAATAGGAAAACACTTTGTATCGATAGAGCTGTTTCGTCTATCTTCATTGCTAATGCAAAGATGCATTATTCTACTCTAAGAAGTAGAGTTTGTCCTTCATCCTGAAGGTTCACTCACCTTGACTTCTCACCTAAATAAACCAAAATCAAAATTGCAGTTTTAGTTTTACACAAGTAAGCAAATATCAAAGCAATTTACAACCTTAATTTTGTATCTGAATTTTTCTGCAAATTAATAATCTGTTATTTTTAAGGTAAAGGCATATTTTATTCCTTTAATTGTGCTGCATAAATATTATAATATCTGACCTTGAGTTAAGAATCTATGAATAGAGCTGAAGGTTGTAATCAAATACAATTGCAACTAAGATTTTCTCACACATGTTCAAAGAACAAAGTGTTATGGGCCGGGCGCAGTGGCTCACGCCTGTAATCCTAGCACTCTGGGAGGCCGAGGTGGGTGGATAGCTCAAGGTCAGGAGTTCAAGACCAGCCTGAGCAAGAGCGATACCCCATCTCTACTATAAAATAGAAAGAAATTAATTGGACAACTAAAAATATATGTAAAAAATTAGCCGGGCATGGTGGCGCATGCCTGTAGTCCCAGCTACTTGGGAGGCTGAGGCAGAAGGATCGCTGGAGCCCAGGAGTTTGAGGTTGCTGTGAGCTAGGCTGATGCCACGGCACTCTACAGCCCGGGCA
>CAUYRT010035041.1:0-12574 GCA_963574885.1 Lepilemur ruficaudatus
TGGTGGCTCATGCCTGCAATCCTAGCACTCTGGGAGGCCGAGGCGGGCGGATTGCTCAAGGTCAGGAGTTCGAAACCAGCCTGAGCAAGAGTGAGACCTTGTCTCTACTATAAATAGAAAGAAATTAATTGGCCAACTAAAAATATATAGAAAAAATTAGCTGGGCATGGTGGCACATGCCTGTAGTCCCAGCTACTCGGGAAGCTGAGGCAGTAGGATCACACGAGCCCAGGAGTTTGAGGTTGCTGTGAGCTATGCTGACACCATGGCACTCACTCTAGCCTGGGTAGCAGAGTGAGACTCTGTCTCAAAAAAAAAACCCACTCCTGGATATCCCAAACCAACCGGCATCCACATTCCGGCCTGTGGAAACCTCCCACACAAACAACTTGGTTTCCTGGTTATGATGTCACTGATGTTCCCATTGTGGCCACTCCTCTGCTCTGCTGTCATGGTTGCCTTGCTGAAGAGAGCGAGGAAGAGCTAGTTCTTTCTCTTGCCAATCAAAATTTCTTTAATTTCCAGAAAATAGTGAGCCTTGTACACATGTACTTCATGTTAATTAGAGCACACCAAAACTTGACTCAAATCTAAGTGCTCTGGGTCAAAAGTGCTCTTGAGTCAACTACCCAGAATTATTCCTCGGTCCTTACCTTCATCCAGTAAGCCTCATTCTCTGTCTCCCCCAACCTCCTCACATTTCTCCCTGTTCCAGAACATGTGCTTCTAGGACTCTAAGGAATAAACTCTTTAACCTGATTTCTGGAGGTGGGTCTGTGAGAAAGAGACCAAACCTCTAAAGCCTCATTATCCTTTCTTGCCCTCTGGTTGGTTGGGCACTTACACAAAGACACTTTATGTGCTTTATGTTCTCTGTCCTCTTCAAGTGCCTAGATACGTACACAGATTAGGGTGAGACCTTCCCTAAAAACACAGAAACTTCACCGTAGGTAAGTTTTTCTGTTTCCTTCTCTCCACAAGGAATATACAAGAATATATTCTATTTGTTTGTATTTAATGAACAACTAGTTACAAGATGTTATAAATAAGATGGGTAAGACAGACTTAACAGATGGGTATTTTAGAATGAGTGCCATTAGAGCTTGGTGTGCCAGTGAGGTCTCCAAGGGTTCAGAATTCCAGTATACAGAAGAGAAATATTACACATGGAAAAAGTGTGTGTGCCACAGTCCAGCACTAAAGAAGAAATTATATTCCTTATTTTTGTAAATTCTGAAGTTGGATTTCAATTCTCCCTGGGGAGCTAATTCACGCTAACCAAATTGCAAAACATTCATAAGCCAACATAACAATGTATTAATTTACACAGAAAAATATAACCACCCAGTGGACCGTGATGCTCCTTTTGACTACTTGGAAAGGTACCTTCTCAGAAATGTCTACTTGAAAAATAAAATTAAAATTAGAGGCTATCTTGTGATTATTGAAGGAGAGTAAAAGAAATTAAATGACCTGAAGGTATAGAGCAACTTATCTACCTTGGAGTTACACATGTCAAACAGACCAAAATATTTCTCAGTTACTCCAGAGTGGGCTAAAGTGATAATGAAATTTGTGCATTATCCAGCTCTCAATTTTCAATATTCTCTATCGCTGCACAAAAGTTTCTAAGATGAAAATTGTACTTAGTATTAGAATTGGCAGCATTATGACATGCTTCTCTCCTTTATCTTATTACCTCTTAGATTCAGGTTTCCCTAACAGGAATTTAGGAAGGTATTGTTATCTTACTTGTGACGTACTTTTTTGACTTGTCTTAGTGTGAAATTATATTTTTTGAAAAAAACACCCTTTCCAAAAGACTGCACACATTTATTTGTGTGATATTGTTGTTTTTTTAGTCAGACCCAAGGGTGACCCCCTTTTAGATCTGCAGTCCTGTGTGTTTGCCACATAAGATCACAAGGGTACATGTGGGCACAGACACAGTGTACTAATCCCTGGAAGGGATGTGGCTGAGGGGGACATACAAAGGACTAAGAGTCAGGATATCTGGGTTCTGATCTTAGCCTTGCCTCAAGGTACCTACGGTGTAGGAAGCTGAAAGCTCACACATATTCACATATAGAGAACTGGGGTAGATCATTTTCCAAATCTTCTGACTAGCAGTCATGCTTGTTGAATCCATGAACCATCTCTAGGAGCTCTTTTACTTCTAAAAATTTTTTACAAAGTCCTTGTAAATTAAAATCCAGATTGGTGGATGAGTTTTAATTCATTTTTTCTCTCACAGTAGTTTTCCAGTTAATCATTCAGTGCACATTCATTGCAAACTGCTTACGTGTCAGGCGAGGTCCCTGATTACGACGGTGTACTCCACCCTATTAATTTCAAGCACTTCTTTTTATATTGTTATGTCTTTTATCCTCCTGCCCCATGCCACCCAACATTCTATATCCACATATGACCTTGTTTTTATTCTAATCTAATACTCTCTCCTTCTGACCAGCTCCTTCTCTTCACGCTTTCCTTTCTCATGATTGTCCCAAGATTTATTTCTCTCTGTGTCTCACTTGTTTTGATCTCTTTTTTTCTCAAGAAGCCAGCCTACTGCTTCGTAATCCAAGTTCAGAAGTTCAGGAAAAGCAGAAAGCGGATTCTAGCCAGGAAAGCAAGAGTCTGAGTGAGGGATCCCAGTGGCCTTCTATCCACCTAATCCCAGAACGTGAATTGTCCACCTTTGCAGCACTGGCAGGTCACTCTCTTTCTCTGACCTGGTGGCAGATTGCTGAGAGGTCCCGAGCAACTCTCAGATCTCCTCCATCTTTACACCCCTGCAAATCCCCCACAGGGTAGCCAGGCAGGAACCCAGCCAAACATCCTGAGGCCACACATGTGTCTCCACTCAGACTCCAGCCCCCGCAGGCTTCACAGGTCGCGGACTTACCCGGACCACCCACGGGGCCCTCCCCTAAAGCCCTGAACATGGCTCCCTTGCTCTCTTTTCTCTCAGTCATGCCCAAACGTGCTCGGTCTACACCCCACTTATTCCACCAGTGTCATTATGAAGGAAATTTTAAAGAGAAACATGATTTTAGACGCCACAATATTTTAAATTTGAATGAGAACAAGCCAATAAAGTACAGCAAAAGCAGCAGCAACTCACTAATAATGAACACAAGAATGAGGAGGAAAGATGCAAAAAGTCAAAGGGGCTGTAACCAATGCAGGGAGGGGTGTTGGTTGTGGGCCTCATCAGTACCACGTGAGATAGCAGAATGGCTAAGGACTCAGTAGGTGTCTTCCCTGGTTCCAATAAATCAATACCCAAGAAAACCAAAAGCCCAGATCACTAGATTCTTTGTGCTTAACTGTTCTCTGACTCAAACGATTGGCCTATCCCAGCATGTTGACATTCTCTGGTCCACATTTGAGGGCAGAATGAGGGTAAATGACAGGTCTAGGATACAGCACAGGATTTTGGAATGGATCCACAGGAAGCCTAAGGGATCAGGCAAAGGATGGCCGTAAATTGACCACCTGCAACGATCACTTTGAACTCCTCTTCTTCCTCTCTGTGGTAGCATGTGTGTCCACCATGTCACGAAGTAATGCTCTGTCGCAGAATGGGTGAGCATAACCAAGCTCCATCCCCTACCCTACAAAGTTACATCATAGCTCTAAAAAAAGCATGTTTTTTAAAAAATATAACAATTTTTTTTTTATGTAATCAGCTGCTAATTAGTAGAATAATTTTATGTTACAGGCAACTTCAGCCCTGCTATGGGACTCTTGGCTATAGGATCAAGTAAACTAGTGTTTGACCTATAAGTTTCATTTTAGAAATTGGTCATAAAGAGATAATTGGAAAAAATTAAAATACATGTCCAAGCGTATTTATTAAGGTATATAATATATTTACAAAATATATTAAATATAATATATTTGGATATATATTGTATATTTACAAAACTTGCAAAATAATATATCTATTGATTGGTATAAATTACTGTACATCTATATAATAGAACACTAGGCAGCCATTAAATGTGTACCTTTACTCATTGATATAGAAAGTCCCCTGTGATTCATTGTAAAGAGAAAGTGGAAAAATAACAGGTATGATCTCATTTATGGTAAGTTTATACTAGCATACCCTCCCACACACATACAGAGAAAGATGTTAACCAAAATGTTGAACACTCCCTGCCAAATCCCTTAAGTAGAATTTCAGGTGATTGCAAATTTTTTCATTTTTCTTTTTCTGTATTCTTTGAATTTTCTAAAGTAAAATAAGTAGTTTTTAAGATTAGGGGAAAAGCATAATTAACTATCTTTCTTTTGAGGACAGGGAAAGGAAAAGTATAAGGACAATAGAATCAGACACAGGTAGGTTCTAATCTTGATTCTTCATTAGTTAGAATTCGTTATGTGACCCTGGGCAAGTTATTTAACTATGAGGAATCTCAGGTGCTTCCCCTATACAATTACTCTCTACCTACTACAAAAGTTGCTTCAGGATAATATGAGAGCAGTGACACACTTTTTAAAAATATTATCCAATGTATCTTTCTTTCAATTTTTTTTGTATGCTAGAATCCTTCCACCAGTAAAACTGGAACAGAAAAGGTAAGGCTTATAGCCTCAGGAAAGAGAGAAAACAGAAGAACGTAGTGAGAAAAATATAGTGGGTAAATGGTCACATTTTTGTCTTTAAATTCTAAAATAAATTATTGCTATTTTTAGAAGAGACAACAGACTTGAAAACCAAAGTGACAGTTAAAAAGTTTCCTTGCCTATTTTCATGTTTTCACGTTGTAAGTATTAATTACTCTTGCAATGAAATAGCTTTGATTTTTAAGGAGAAGAGTTGAACCTTAAACTTTCAGACAAATCTCAAGATAAACCAAGTTTAACTACTTATCACAGGATACAATACTTAATTCATTTATTCAACAAATATTTTTCCCAATACTTTTCCAGCCACTGGGAATGTAGCAGCGAGGAAAAAAATTCTTTCTTAATCTTTAAAATTTGCTTTGTAAAACAGGCAATACAGTCTTATCAGGTCATTAAATATGAAATGTCTGATTTCAAATCAAAAGTTTAGTTTGTTATATCTCAAACAAGAAGCAGTACAATTAAAGTGTGTACCTAAACTATAGACAGTTTTGCCATCTTAATAGTAGCTTGTTTATGCCAGCAGCGAACAAGCCTGGAGAGCAAGCGGTGATGAAATCACAAAAGGCATTTTCCACAGCTTGTTGAGAATTGAATATTTTTCCTTGCAAGAAGTGGTCCAAAGCCTGGAAGAAGTGGTAGTCAACTGGTGCAAGTTCTGGTGAATACAGTGAATGACAGAGAGTTTCCGAGTCTAGCTGCTATAGTTTCAGCAGCACTGTTTGTGCAACTTGTGGTCTAGCATTGTCTTGCAAGAGAATTGGCCTGTCTCTATTGACCGATCTCAGCTGCTTAATCACAAGCATCCTCATTGTGTTGTCCAATCAATTGCAGTAGACATCTGCTATAGTTGATTGTTCAGGTTTCCTGAAGCTATAGTGGATAATACCAGCCCTGGACCACCAAACAGACACCATTAGTTTTTTTTTTGATGAATATTTGGTTTTGGACTGTGTTTTAGTACTTCTTCTTTATCCAATCACTGTGCTGAATGCTTGTGATTATCAAAAAGAATCCATTTTTCATCACACGTAACAATATGGTGTAGGAATGGTTTGACTTTATGTCATGGAAGCAAAGAAAGGCAAGCTTTGAGACAATTTCTCTTCTGACACTCATTTAATTCATGCAGTAACCATCTATCCAGCTTCTTTACCTTGCTGATATGTTTCAAATGGTCCAGTATTGTTGGAATAGTAACATCAAACCTTGCTGCTAATTCACACTTATGTTGAGATGGATTCACTTCCACTGCAGCTTTCAGCTCATCATTATCCACCTTGGTCTCAGGTCACCTACATGGCTTATTTTCAAGATTAAAATCACCAGAATGGAACTTCTCAAACCACTGACATACTGTGCATTCATTAGCCATATCCTTCCCAAACACTTCATTGATATTACGAATTGTCTGCACTGCATTGGTTCCATGACAAACTCATATTCAAAAATAACACAAAATTTTGACTTATCCACGATTTCACAAAAATTGCTCTAAAAACATTTTGAAAGATAATCACAAGCCAAAACACGTGTTTAAAAGAATAAGGATGTACCTTCACAATAAACATAAAACAAGAAGTGTCAAAGTGAAATGTCAGAGGTAACAACGTGCCAAACTTAGTACTTAAGGATCTGCCATCTGCCATCGCAAGCTGAAGACCCAGGAAAGCCAATAGTGTAATTCAGACTGAGTCCAAAGGCCTGAGGACCAGGGGAGTTGATGATGTAAATCACAGTCTAAGGCAGGAGAAGGTGTCGTAAGATGTCCCAGCTCAAGCTGTGAGGCAGGGAAAAAATGGGGTGAATTCCTCCTTCCTCCACTTTTGTTCTCATGGTTTTGATAACACCCAACCACTTTGGTGAGGGCAATCAACTCTATTGAGTCCACCCATTCAAATATTGATCTCACTGGAAACAAGCTCACAGACACCTAGAAACAATGTTTAATCTGGACATCCCTATGGCCCACTTAATTGACAATAAAATGAACCATTGCAGTGAAGTAAGGACTGGTAGTTCTAGTCTGTTTCTGCCTATTTCTTTTTGTATCTTTTGATGTTTCTACTTTAGCACTATTTTGCTCTTATTTTGGGAAGGGGTGGGGCATAAATATCCATACCTCTTCTGGCAATTATAAACCTTTTTAGTCTTATTTAACGTTTGCTTCTTGGCCTGAAACCCACTCTATCTGACACTATTGTTGAGTCGTAGTCTGTTCTCGGTTCTTGGTGTGCTCTTGGCCCAAGAATGACCAGACACACCAAAAGCAAGGCAAGCATGAAACGAAGTTTATTGAGGAAGGACAAGATAGGTTTACAGAGCAAGAACAAGATGTAGGTTTACAGAGCAAGAACAAGACACCTTTGTCACAGACAAGAAACGGACCCCCTGGCGTAACAAAAAAGGGTCTTGTTTATGGTCTGGATCGTGTTTCATGGTGTCCCCCTCATGGTTCAGAAGTCACCTTTGAACCACTCTGATGGACAGTTGGGAGTTGTATGACCTGAGTCTTACTGTGCATGTGGATATCCCATGAGCCTTGCTGAATGCCATTTAGGGGGTGAACTGTAATGTAGATTTTAGCTAATCACTTGATAATTAGCCTTAGGTTGTTCTAGACACTTCCAGGCCTTATTGCACTCTGCATTCTTTTGCAGTTGACATGCTAAATTCTGAGTGGCAGGTTGGTAGGAAGTTCCCTCCTCTCCTGGGTGTGGCAGTTGCTCCGGGCATTGCCCTTGTCCACAAGAGCTGCCAGAGGTCCTCACTGTCTACCTTACACCATTCCTGCTTTCTATAATTTTTAGTTGTTTGGTATAAAGTTGCCCATCCCTTTATTTACCTTTTAAACTCAGAATTTTTAGGTATGTCTCACATGTAGCATAGCTTTGCGGTTTTTTGGGGTTTTTTTTTAGATCCATCTGAAATCTTCTTTTGTAGAGAGTGAAACCTATTATTATTAATTAACAAGAGAGGTATCTTAGTTCTATCATTTATTCAGTTAATATGCATTGAGTATCTACAACTCCAGGCACATATATGTAAACTACTCCTATATTTCCACTTCTGTGCTATGCAGCTTGCAATCTAACGAGAGAAGGAGAGAAACTAAACATAATATTGTATTTTCCATTTGGTAGGTTATTTAAGCCATTAAGTTTATGTTCTGTATTCTTTGTGCCTGTGTATTTGTGTAGTTCTCTTATTATTTGGAAATTTGGTATTCCTATACTAGTGCAAACTTTATAATTATAACAAAATAATATCTTTACTTTTTCCATTTCTTTAGATAGTATCTACTAACTTTTGATTATAAGCAATGATAAAATTAGCATGTTTCCTGTTTGCGCCTTCCTGTCCCTCTCCTTCTCCATTCTTTTTTAGTGTGTAACAGTTCGGTTACATATGCTAATATTTCTACCATTTCATCTGTCAGCTTTAAACAGTATGTCCTGACTCTCAACAATTACAGATGAAGCAATCAGCAAACTTAACTCTAACTCTCATCCCTCTTCTCCAAATTTTCATTAGTTATATACTTTCTACATTGCTAGGGCATATAACTCATGTATCTGTTATACATGTCAGCTCACACCCTCACATTTGGTTTAATCTTTGCATACACTTAAATAGATTCAGTGCTCCCTGCCAATGCCTCAGCCAAAGTTTCCAAAGTCATCTCCAGGAATTTCATCAAGAGTTCACCGAGACAGTATTTCCTGTGTTCTTGCTAGTTTAAAATAGCCTGGACTGACTTTCAGCTTTATATTTAAAGGATAGTTTGGCTGGGTATTTATATAATTTTTGGCTCACACATCCTTCTAGGAATACTGCATAATATTCAAAATATTGATGCTTTGGTGCATGCTCTTTCTCTGCTAGTAAATTTTGTCATTCTTTTACATATTATTCACAATATCTTTTTATCATGCTGCTCCCTGATGGTCTTTTTGCTAGATACCATGAAGTCTGGAACTACCCTACGGCCTCCACCCAGCAGGAACTTTGCTCCTGTGCTAGCACAGAGATAAATTATTTTCTATACAGTGATGTCTCATCTTGTGACTCTTTGGCCCTATCTCTTTTACTTATCTAAACCCAATATATCTAGAAGGCCTTTGCTCCATCCCTGTTCATCCCACCCAGTTTCTGACCCATTCTTGTAAACAAGTGATGTTGTGTTCACACTTTAAGGAGAGCCCCTCATCTTTAGAAGGCAACTGAATCTGACTTCTGTAATTCTCTGAGTTTCTTCTTTCTACCTCTGACTTTTGGCCATTCTTACATGATTTTGAAGCCAGCATATTATATACAGATTCCAATTTCATGAAAAATAAAGTTTGCAAGGTCAATTTTTTCTTCTTTTGGCTTTTGCCTTTTTTTCGTAGGAGAAGTGGCAAAAGGCTGACTTACACAACACTTTTCATGTCAAATATTGCAAAGCACTTCTGGTTTGCAAGAACTAGACTTAATGAGAAAGAAAAGAATGTGTGGGTTCCGAAGATCCAGAGCTTGATTGACTCAGAGCATATATTTCATACCATAAACTGTAGTAGAGAAAACCCCATATAATGATTACAGAGCATGTTCCCTCATTCCAAAGGAGATAAGAGAAAAATCCAATGGATGGAATGAATTGATTTGGAGGAAACATAACTGGATCACAGAGAGCTCTAAGAAGTGCCCAGAACTCTGTACCAATTTGGAATGAAAATTATGAAGAGGGAGAGCAGCATAAAATCTATATTAGGAGGGAGATTCTCAGAGCAAAAAGGAGTGTGGCTAAGCTTCCCACGATATAGATTTGGAAGGTATGTTTTAGAGTGAATCTCCAACATGACATGTGAAGGGTGGAAAAGAAGGGCTGAGAAAGTCGTCTATGGGAAAAGGTCCCAGGGCATAGAAGTGGCACAACCTACAGCAGAACAAGACTGTGTAGACACCAAGAAAACAGGTTGGGGGGAACCTTGGCATCAAGATCAGATTCCAGGACTCCACAACACTACAACAGGGACCAATCAGGGTGAGCTACGCCTCCCTGGAGGCCAACAAGGTCAGAAGAAATTGCTTGGGCCAAACACCCCTCCCTGATGCTGGGATGACACAAAAGCAACAACATTTTTCTCAACACAAATTATCCCAGAAGAAAATAAAGGAAAGGAAGGACATATTCCGCCAGTGAATATTTCATTTGAATTGACTACATATAAATTGTAAATGACTAAGTCACCTTCAGTTGCTCAGGCTATCTTTCTGCTATCTTTAAAACAAGAGCTATATAACTGAGTTAATTTCACTTGTAAAGAAATAAACAGTGTTAGAATTTTGCACACCTAGGCTAGTGACCACAAATTATTTTTTAGGTGTACAATTAAATGATTATTAGTGAATTTACCAAGATGTACAGCTAATCACATAAATCAGTTTTAGAGGATTTCCTTTCCCCTATTGAGACCCCTAATTCCCATCCCCAACTACTTTTCAAGCATGTCCCTCCCCTCCACAGTGCCCGCTACATTGCTCAGATGTGGTTTTACTCCCACCCCCTGAATCCCTAGTGAACACCACCAACATTTGAGCCCCATAGTGTTAATCAGTCAGTACCAATTTGATGGCGAGTACATGTGGTAGTGACCACAAAATTTTAAATCTGCTACATGTGGTGGCATGCCTGAAATTCCAAGGAACATTTATACAAGGCATACCTGCACCATGAACTAATGCAAGCCTTAGACAACAATTGGAGCAAGTCAGAACCATGATCCTGTGAGCGAACTGTGTGCAGGAAGCACAAGTTTGGAACCCCACATTGTGATATTAAGTACACTGAGCACATATTGATAGTCAGCAGAGGAAAGACAGGAAGTGGTATAGAATGCTATATTTAAGGCCATTAGCTCTGATTGTGAAATGCTCAAAGAAATAAACCCCTTCTCTTAGAGGGAAGGCTAATTCAAGGAGTACCAGCTTGGGCCATAAATGTGGTAGCTAGCAGTATATTTTAAGAGTTTCCCTTTGAAAGAAGAAACAAGGCACCATGTTGAAGCTAGGAGGAGAACCCACAGTAAGTGATGTAGAAGCTAAATGGGCTAGGAGGACCTTTGGACCCTGGAGAGTGTAGATCCCACGATGATGGCAGAGCCAAGGATTGGCCAGTACCCATACCTCTGGAGCCAGACTGCCACGGCTGGTGCTGGGACAGTCACTGCTCCTGGAAGCCAGTGCATAATCCAGGAGATTTGGATTAGGATCCTATGTGTCATTTCCTACAACCCTAAGCAAACACACCTACCTACTCTTAGTTATCCCAACTTTAGGGAAGCCCCTTCTGTAGGCCAGACTAAGCTTCCTAGGAGGGGAAAAGGAAAAAAGAGAAATTCTTAGGAAAACCACGGTGACCTAGCAGTGGAACAAGTGACAACCTCACTCATGATCCACATGTAACTCCATTATCCTAGAGGTTCTGAGGAAGAAATTGTAGATAAACAAAATTTGAACAGAGATCTAGCTACAATACTTAGAAAAATAATTTTTTTCCTCAAGATGCAAATACTTACAAAATAAAAAAAGGAGGATCATGTTTTTGAAAATTTAACGAATGTGATTTATCTTTGTAGTCATTCTTAAATTCTTAATGTTTTCAAGGCTCTTCTTACTGAATTAATAGTATTCATTGCTTCAGGAGGGGGGATCATATCTAATCTAGAACAAAAAAGTCACTGTTTCCTTTTAAGTTCCTTTTAAGTTTGAAAGAAGGGGGTTGAAAATTCAGAGTGGGCAGGTAGGAAGGTAAATTCATAGGGATCATGTCTAGAAACCAGGATGGTGGGTGATAGATTTAAGGGGATCCTAGATCAGAAGGGCAACAGCTTGGCTTCCCCAGATAAAGCCCACCACACTGCAAGTATCCTAGAGAAGCTTTGAATCCAACATTGGACCAAATGCTGTTGACTAACAGTGGCTGAGTAAGGTCTCTGGGTTCTTGGATCTATAGGTCCCTGACCTGAGTATAGTGTGGGAAAAGCCACTGGGGGCTTGCACTGAGACTACAGACCTCATGTTTGGAGCAAGAAAGGTGAAGAAAGCATGGTCTGACCACTGGAGGCCAGAGGAGGGATATGGATTCAACAGGGCATGGAGCACATGTTCAAGTCCGGGCACGACCAGCTACAACCTGCTGGACTGAACAAGCACACAGGGTAACACCTGGACCAGATGACCCATCCATAGGCCAGGACAATATTTTTACCAGTCCCTCTCTCAAACCCTTTCTGACCCAGGTCTTAGTTTAACCCTTGTCTTCAAAGAAAAAAATGAGAGAGAATCATGGACTGATTGGAAAACTTAAATTGACTACATTGAATTCCAGATATTCCTAAGTAAACTTGAATTGGCAATATAAAAATCACCACCATCAGGGAGACCAAGAGATCTTAAGTTTAGATAGTTTGAATTATAATGGAGGGGGGGGAAAGCATTTTTATCTTTAACACCCACAATTTTATCTATGTGAAAATCAAACCCAACATATATGTTAAGAGTAACAGGCACATAGAAAACATTTGATAAGCGATAGCTATTAATTAGAATTGTATTGTTCTATCTTACTACTTTTATCTGAACTCTATGCTTTGGATCTATCAACCTTTAAGTCTTAAGAGTCCTCTATTTAAAACAAACATTTAAAAATGTTCTGTAAGTTTATCAGGTGTCATAAAAGTACTGGCAAAAAAATAAAAGAGGCCGGGCGTGGTGGCTTACGCCTGTAATCCTAGCACTCTGGGAGGCTGAGGCGGGCGGATCACTCAAGGTCAGGAGTTCGAAACCAGCCTGAGCAAGAGCGAGACCCCGTCTCTACTATAAATAGAAAGAAATTAATTGGCCAACTAAAAATATATAGAAAAAATTAGCCGGGCATGGTGGCGCATGC
>CAUYRT010035044.1:0-15146 GCA_963574885.1 Lepilemur ruficaudatus
GAGTCTCACTCTGTTGCCCAGGCTAGAGTGAGTGCCGTGGCGTCAGCCTAGCTCACAGCAACCTCAAACTCCTGGGCTCAAGCGATCCTTCTGCCTCAGCCTCCCGAGTAGCTGGGACTACAGGCATGTGCCACCATGCCCGGATCATTTTTTCTATATATATCTTTAGTTGGCCAATTAATTTCTTTCTTTCTATTTGTAGTAGAGACGGGGTCTCACTCTTGCTCAGGCTGGTTTCGAACTCCTGACCTCGAGCCATCCGCCCGCCTTGGCCTCCCAGAGTGCTAGGATTACAGGTGTGAGCCACCGTGCCCGGCCACAATTTTAATTTTTGATTAAAAAATAAACACTAAATTAAAAGAACAAAGGCAATGTTGAAATGGGAATTCCATTTAATGAAATAATATGGTTACTATAATAATGGCTGAAAATCTGGTTGGACCCAAGGTAGTAGTAGCTACTCTTAGCAGTTAAAATGTGTTATAAACATAGTAGTGTTCTTCCTGCAGAATTAAATGTCCAATTAAATTGGTTAATATTTTTATTATTAAAAAGCCAAAGCCACTTCCCTTTTTGGACAACTATCTCTAAACTTTCCGCTTTTCCTAACAAATAATCATGTGCCGTGGGGAATGGAAACAAAGGCAGTCGCGCTATTCTAGAAAATGAGATTTAGGGGAAGAAATTGCAGCACACAGAGAAATTCATAACCTAAAAGCATTCAAAAACATCGACCTTCCTTTGTGGCAGTTACGTATGCAGTTGAGTAAAACATTGTCCTCTAAATGAAATGCATGTCATGCTGTATGGTTGGAGTAAATTTAAATTCTTTTTCTCCTATTATGATCCAGGCAGGTCATGTGTAATTATGCGCACTCACTACAGCTCTTGAGTGTGCTATATCCTAAGTGACATTTGTGGCTTCAAATGTTACACACAAATTGCAATGAAACAAAGTGCCCACTTGCTCCTGTTTCCTGGAACGTGGCCTTTGTCTGTTTCAGTGGGAGATGTCTGCATGCCTTAAGTACTTCTCGTTCAGCTAAAGCAGGCTACCATCTCTTTGTATCTGAAGCCATCGGAACCTAACAGATATTAAAAAGGCACTAACACATACATGCTACGACATGGATGAGCCTTGAGGACCGTATGCTGTGTGAAATAAACAAGCCAGTCATGAAAAAGACAAACACTGTGTGATTCTACTTATATGAGGCACCTAGAGTTGTCAAATTCACAGAGACACAAAGTAGGGCGGTGGCCGTCAGGGCTGGAGGAGGAGGAAATGGGAAGTTGCTTCACGGATACGGGCTTCCGTTGGGGGTGATGAAAAGGTTCTGGAGATGGATGGTGTTGATGGCTGCACAGCAGTGTGGATGTGCTTAACATCCCTGAATGGGACATTTGGAAGTGGCCGAAATGGCAACTTTTATGTCATATGTATTTTACCACAAATTTTTTTAAAAAATGTATTAACACAAATGATTGAAGGAAGAATTTCAAAAAGCAGACTTTGAAGGAAAAAACAGATATCCGTCCAGGGCATTTTATATCAGGAAGGAATCCCTTGTGGCCAGAACCCCTTCTTGGTGATTTCATGAAAGGATCTGTGGGTGACTCAATTCTTGGAGCTCTCCAGAGCACACTCGGTGCCGATGGAGAAGACACTCTCTACACTGTGAGCGCTGGGGTCTTGAAATGGCATCTTGACGTTATCTGACTTCAAGCTCTAAAAGTAAGAATCTGTATCATAAGACTCCTAATTTGCTAAAATTAAAATCTGGTTAGTAACTGGTTTTTAAATACGTATCTATATAGGTAGAAGGAACATACATTTTATGCCTGGTATCTGGTACATCTCTCTCAAAGCCCACACTTCTACTGATAATGGTATTAAATCCATACTTTGAAAATCCACCAAGAAATTCTGGATCCGAATAGTTAAAATCCTTATCTGAAAGAAAAGGTTATTAGAGTCAGGTAAGTAAAGGCTTACTGCTGTCACATTGATGCAGAGCAACAGGAACGACTCTATCCTGAATTCACACCTTTCATAACCAGACGAGTTATGTCCCTGGAATCTGAACTTCCCCCAGATGACAAGGTTAAAGGCGGGAACACAGCGCATTTACACAAATCAAAGCGGATTCCTTAACAAAGTATGAACAACGGGCTACTCTTCAGTCACTAAGGCTCCCGTGGAAGGAAGCTGCTCAGCCGCAGCGTGAAATGCACAACCGTGGTGTGAAATTGTGGTCGCAGAATGATCTAGGGAAGGGGCAAGAATGGGAGCAGAAATCCCTCTCCCAAAACTCCATTAGCCAGAGTAACACAAGTTGACAGAAGAAAACCCCAATCAGTCCTAACCATAAATGAAGTCGGGGTAAATTCACTAATAAAAGATAAAATCTTTTAGGTGGGACTAAAAAACAAAATGCAGTCATAAAAGATAAACAAAATAAGCTAAAACGGTTAAAAGCAAAAGAACGGCCAAAGAATACAGGAGTCAACATATCTTTTAAAAAAGTACATAATTCACTGGAAGGAGCATAACGTCACTTTAGACTGAGATATGAGTCAAACTAGAGACTTAATAGGAATGAGCTTGCACTCAGTGACATCAAAAAGGTGCAACTAAATGCCCAAGGAGTGCTTTCCAAAATTAATATAAAAGGCTATACGTGAAGGGGGTTCCGGTCAAGACGGAGCAGCCCATTCCTTCCAGATCCTCCTCCTCACAACTGAAAAGTCCGGCACGTAACAGATAAACATAGGAGGGCTCTGAAAGATGCTGGTCGCCTAAGGGCCTCGGACTTGATGAAGGGCATGGTGAGCTCTGCAGATTTTCTTATTGCCTCCCATAACTCCCAGACATCGGGCTGTGGAAGCCTCCCACTGGACATCCCAATAGGCACAGACAGAAAAAGCTCCAAGATAAGCCCGTTCTGCCTAGCTAAAGAGCCGGAGAGAGGGTAACCTAACAACAGGAAACCTTTGGCAACCCCTACCCTGGTCCGGTCAAACACCACTGGGGCTGAGCAGAGCCCGATCGTTCACCGAGCAGAAGCAGGCACGTTCTCATTACCTGCCTGGGTGGTGTTGGCAGGCTCAGCAGAAACCGGTCTTCCACGGCCCTACCTGGTTCAAGCAGGTGACACTCCAGTTCTCCTTAAGTTAGTGTCGGTGGCGTGGTGAGCCTCCAACCCCACCTGGCAGCAATTAGAATGAGCGAGGTTGTGTGAGGTCAGTCTAGTCGGCGATCCACGTTCTCCAAGCCCTTGGCGCAGGGCTCAGTGGGGAGCTGAACCTCCACCCCCCACCTGGCAGCAACAAAGGAGAGACAGGTGGTGTGAGCCAAGGTAGTTGACATTTCACTTCTCTCCTTCCTGGGCGCCAGAGAGGCCCGCTGGGGAACTGAGCCTCTCCTACTGGGTGTCAATGAGGCAGAATGAGGGGACGGGAGGCAGGGCTAGTTGACATTCTGCTTCCCCATCTTCCCCTTGGTGTCAGCAGGGCCCAGCAGGGAGCTGAACTCAGAGACGACAACGTCATGCAAGTCAGTGCCCCATTTCCCGGGGGTGGTGTCGGGGCAGCCAAAGGGCGACTTCCATTCCATCCATGCGCAATGAGGCAACGTACCGGGTGGTGTCCATGGGCCCAGCACGAAGCTGAACATACGCCCTCACCTGATCCCTTTTGCTGCAGCTCAGGCGGGCAGGGAGACTGCCTACCAAAAAGAAGCTTAAATAGGATCCAAAGTCTCACAACGTCCAAAATGTCCAGGATACAATAAAAAATCATTTGTCGTAACAAGAACCAGGAAGATTGCAAATTCAATGAAAAGGCAATCAACAAATGCTAACACCGAGATGAATCACAGGTTGGAATTATTTGATTAGGATGTTAAAGGAGCTATTATAAAAATGCTTGAAAGAAATGGGGAAAAAAAATCTCAGCAAAGAAATGGAAATTATGTGAAAAGAATCAAATGGAAATTATAGAACTGAATAATACAATAATCTAAACAAACATTGGATGAGCTCACTATCAGAGTGATACAAAGGTTAGACTCAGTGAACTTAAGGACAGATCAATAGAATTTACTCAATGTGAACAATGGAGAAAAAAACTGAAAAAAAAAAATGAAGAGTCTCAGGGACCTGTGGAATAACAAGGGAGCTAAATTCATATTATAGGAGTTACAGGATGAGAGGAGAGAAAATAGGATTGAAAAAGTACTATAATAAATAATGGTGGAAACCTCCCCAGTTTGGGGAGAGATGGAAATCTACAGTGTCAAGAGGCTGAGCAAACCCTCAAATGGGCTAAACCAAAGAAATTCATGTCAAAATACATTATAATTAAACTTCGGAAAACCTGAAGACAAAGAAAAACCCTTGCAAGCAACCAGAAAGAAACAACGTGGTACCCACGGAGGGACCCAGTTGGAATGGCCACGGATTTCTCCCCTGAGACCGTGCAGGAGGGAAGGAAGTGGCAAAACATTTCCAAGCACTGAAGAAAAGGATTGTCAACAGCAAATTCCAGCAAGAATATCCTTCAGGAATTATAGGAAAATAAAGATACTCTCAGATGAAGAAAAAGTAAGAATTTGTAAATAGCAAACCCACCCTTAAAGAGTAGCAAAAGGAAGTTCTCTACAGAAAAAGGAATTGATAAGAGAAGAAGGCTTAGAACTTCAGGGGGAAAAAAGAACATCAAATGAGTAAAAAACAGGAGTAAACACAGACTATCCTTCTCATAAGATTCTTAAATCAGATTCGGTGGTTGAAGCAAAAATTATAACATCATCTGATGTGGTGCCCAATGCATGCAGAGGAAATACTAAAGATAAGTGTATTTTAAAATTGGGGAGGCTCAAGGACTTTACTTTTTATTCTTGAAGTGGCCAAATATCAATACAAAGAGACTGTGATAAGTATAACGTATAATACCTGGAGCAACCACTACTAAAACTGCACAAAACACTATAAAAGACACCACAGCTACATCAAGATGGAATCCTGACAAATGTTCAAGTGACCCACAGGAGGGTAAGAAGCAGGAATGAGCAACAGAAGAAAGGAACAAACAAAAAAGCCAGTAAAGTGGTTGACTTAAGCCCTAACATATTCAATGCAAATGACCTAAATACCAATTAAAGACGCAGATTGGCAGAGTGGATAAAAAAGTACAATCCGACAACAGGCTGTCCATGAGACACTCACCGCGATGTGACATAGGTCGCCTGGAAGTGAAAGGGTAGAAAAAGATACACCATGCAAACATCCATCAAAAAAGCAGGAGTGGCTAGATTAACATCGTATAAAATAGACTTCAGAGCAAAGAAAATTGCTAGCGGCAGAGAGAGATATTACATAATGCTGGAAGGATCAATCCGCCAGCAAGACGTAATGATCCTACATAGAGATACAGTTCCCCCTTGGACAGCGTGGATTTGAACTGCGCACTCCACTTACACGCTGATTTTCTCCCGCCTCTGCCACCCCTGAGACGGCAAGACCAACCCCTCCTCTTCCTCCTCCTCCTCAGCCTACGCAGTGTGAAGACAATGAGGATGAAGATCCTATGATGATCCATTGCCACTTAAGGAATAGTAAATATGTGTTTCTTCCTTATGATTTTCCTAGTAACATTTTTTTCTCTCTAGCTTACTTTACAGTGAGGATTCAGTGTGTCATACATACGACATACAAAACATGTGTTCATTGACTGTGCTATTGGTAAGGATCCTGGTCAACCGTAGGCTATTAGTAGTAACGATTTGGGGGAATCAAAAGTTATACATGGATTTTTGGCTGTGCGGGGGTCAGGGGGTGACGTCCTTATTCGCCCATGTTGTTCGAGAGTCAACTGCGCATCAGACAACAGAGCCTGAAAAAAATTAAGCAAAACCTGATGGAGTTGAAAGGAGAAACAGAAAAAATCCACAAGTATAGTTGGAATCTTCAACAATCTACTCTTAGCAATTGATAGAACTACTAGCCAAAAAATCAGCACGGATATAGAATTAAACAATACCATCAACAGGATCTAATTGACATATATAGGAAACACTCCACCCGACAATAGCAGAATATATATATTTTCAGCACCCATGGAACACTCGCCAAGACAGACCGTATCCTGGATCACAAAACAAACCCCCAGAAATGTAAAAGAATCAAATCAGAGAGTGTATTTCCTGACCATAATGGAACCGAACTGGTTATTGTAACAGAAAGACACCAGAAAATTATCCAAACACTTAGAAATTAAACAATAAACTTTCAAATAATCCAAAGAGAAAGGCTTAAAGGAAATATAAAAATACATAGAACTGAATGAAAATACAACAAATCAAAATATGTGGGATGCACTTAAAGCAATATTCTGAAGAGGTCAATTCTCCCCAGTTCTCCCCATTGCAATTCCATTCAAAATATCAGCAGGTTTTTTGGGGTAGAAATTGATAAGCTGTTTCTAAAATTTATATGGACAAACAAAAGATCTAGAATAACCCAAACAATTGTTAAAAGAACCAGAATAGAGTTCAGAAATAAATCTGCACAAAAATCACCAATTGATTCTTGACAAAGCTGCCAAGGTGGGGATAAGGCAGATTTTCAACAAATGATGCTGGATCAACTGGATATCCATATATTTAATTTTTAAAAAATTTATTTTATTTTTCAATTAAAAAATAATTTTTGCCCAGGCTGGAGTATAGTGGACCGATCATAGCTCACTGCAGCCTTGAACTCCTGGCCTCAAGCAATTCTCCTGCCTCAGCCTCCTGAGTAGCTGGGCCTACAGATATAAGCCACTACACCTGACTAATTTTTTATTTTTTGTAGAGATGGGGGGGTCTTGCTCTGTCATCCAGGCTGGTGTTGAGTTCCTGGCCTCAAGCAGTCCTCCCGCCTCAGCCTCCCAAAGTGGTGGGATTGCAGGTGTGAGCTAGTGCACCCAGCCTCTGTATACTTTAAATTTCTCCAAGAAAACAGAATGAAATCTTTGTGAACTTGGAGTAAGCTAAGGTTTCTTAGATAAAACATAAAAATCATGAACCATACAAGCAAATGTGATGAATTGAATGTCATCAAAATATAAAATTGTTTTTTAAATAAAACTATTCCAAAGAAAATAAAAAGACAAGCCACAGAAGAGTGCAAAATATTTGCAAGTCATATATCAAGGGGCTTGAATCCAGAATATATAAAGGCGTCCTAAAAGTCAGTGAGACAGACATCCTATAAAAATGGACAGAAGGCCGGGTGAGGTGGCTCACGCCTATAATCCTAGCACTCTGGGAGGCCGAGGCGGGCGGATCATTTGAGCTCAGGGGCCAGAAACAACCCAAATGTTCGTCAACAGGTGAATTGATAAACTGTGGTATGTTCATACAGTGGAACATACCACTCAACAATAAAATGGAATGAATTATTGCCAAATGCAGCAATATGAATCTCAAAGTAAATATGCTGATTGAAGAAAGCCAGACAAAGAAAGAGCACATATTTTATGATTCCATTTATATAAAATTCTACACACACTAATTTGGAATGAAACATTCACAGCAATATAAAATATAAAGAACAAAGACTAATATTCTAAGATATAATTTTGCTATGCTCATATTTTTAAAAGCAATTGGAAAATCAATCCTCCAAAGAAAAGAGTTTAGAATTTAAAGACCAGAATATATCTTCAAAAAGATAAAAAAAAACAAAAAAAAAAAACTTGTCAAGTTGTCAGAACTAAAGAAGCTGTTCCCAGGCCAAAGGTGGGGTTAAAAAAAAATCACAACATACACAAAACCAGAAAGGTTTTGTTTCTACATTTCTCTGTGGGGGAATTACTGTACAGATCCACAAAGTGCTGCCTCCGCCTAGGCGCTCTGGCTTCTGTGGTCTGGCACTCTGCTCAGCTTCTGTGCCTGGGTCACTCCAGGCCTTCAGATCTCTCTCATCCGGACCTGGGAGGCAACATCCTGTGCGGGATCTCTCCCTTTTAGGGAACTGATATTAGGCGGGGCGAGAAGACTTATAAATATGAAATAGAAGACAAGTGAGGATTCCTAAACACGGTGTACAGTCATCAGAGGAAATGCAACCATCCCCTGGAGGAGATTAAGTTCAATCCCCTGGAGATTAAGCACTTTCTAAGCTCTAGTGTTTTGTGTATAACTGGTAAATCACAGGTGGTGACAAAAAGTAAAACAGAGAGTTGAGAGCAGAGATCTCCCGAGCGGAAAGCATCCTGAGCGGTAGCGGGTGGAGGAAGGGGCACAGGCGCCATTCCTCACCAGGTGTTGGTCTGGGCACCCGGGGGTCAGAGTGAACACAACAAGGTCCCTGCACCCCCTTACCAATAAGCATAGAATACAAATTAAACACGTTATGGCATCCGGAGTCAGCCAGGGCAATGGGGAAATCTGTTCTCTCCTTCACCACTGGTGGAGAGTAATTTAGCAGTTCCTGCTAAAACTTAAAAAAATGCCTGTGCCCCATGGTTTAGCACGGCAGTTTCTAGGCATCTGTTCTGCATGAATATAACATTAAATGTGTGTTTCTCTTTATGTGTATGTTCCATAAAGGAAGTTCCCTGTATCAGCTTGCAGCTGTAAGAAAATAGGAAACGACCTAATGTCCATCAGTAGGGCAATGGCTAAAGAGTATCTGATGTGTTCATACTCCACAACTACTAAAGATTGAGGCACATCTACATGTACTTAGCTAACAAGATTACGATATTATGTATCGTTAAAGCAAATCGTGTGTAAAGTGATAGAAAAACTGTGGTACACAGCAAACTGTTAAGCATTCACCTGTTTGGGGTAAGAATGAAGGAAGGAATTTCTCATATGTATATAAAATATATGCACATACATATATATGTATGCATTTAAGTGCTAAAGATGATGGCTGATTTTCACTTTTTTCCTTGTGTTTTTAAGTATTTTTCTAAAACCTTTATAAATAAATGACACCCAAGGCTATTAAACATGTGTCTAAGGCAGAGATAGTAAAAGGCCAGCATCTTGATCCTTGGACTCTATGACCAGCCACTGACCACAGCTGTAGTTTCTGCAGAGATCTGCCCCAGGCAAGAGGACAGGCAAGTGACTGCTACTAGCTGGAGCCTCAGTTCCAAACCCATACGTGGCCTTTGGTGCCTGGACCGTACTCATGCCATCACAAGACTTGTTTTCCTCAGGGGAGAAGTGGAGTCCACTCACATTCCAGAAAGCAACACGGCTCTCCTGGGGGCTCACCCCTGTGAGTGGTAGGACTCTAAGAGCCAGAATTAGGGTGTGACCCAAGAGAAAAGGGCAGGGGACCTGCAGAGGGGCTCTTGTCGGTCACAGGCTCAAGTTGTGGGATGGGGTTTTGGGCCAACACCTGGTCATCTAGGAGGAGAGCCACACAGAGCGGGGATCCACAGAATGGAGGCCTACTCCTTAAGGCTTTAATTTCTGCATCTTTGTTTGGGTTGATTTGTTAAACTAGGTCTTTGTGTGCGTGAACATGGCACAAAACTATTACAAATACAACAATGAATGAACAAAACAAGTTCCAAAAAGATATGTACATCAGAATATCTACAAATATATTAAAAATACATAATACCATATTTCGCTTAGGGATAATATACCAAGGAAGTTGGAAAAGGCATGCATAAGTAAGAAACCCATCCCTTTAGGTTAGCTACAAGCTCTGAGATTGGAGGCGGGGAAGGAAGGGGGTAAAGTTTCTACTCTACCTATTAAAATTGATTTCTTTGCAAAACAGAAAGCTATCTGAAGCAAATATAGCAAATTATATAAAAAATGTTAAATGTAAGTGGTAAGTATATGCATGCCTGCCTTTATTTTCTGTGTATAAATTTATGCATATATAAAATATTCATAATTTAAAAATTAGATTGCTCTAAAAAGGACATTCTCTTCCTCTTCCAAATTTTAACTTCGTGGTGTACTTTTCTTTTAAAATGGCTAACAGAGAAAATCAAAATACTTACCTAACATAGCAAACGGTCGCAGTTTTTTAGGCTCGTGTTCGACTGTTCCATGTGGTTTTGATATTTGCTCTGAGTCATGGATAATTTGTTGCTGCACATTCTGTTCAAGGGACCAAGCCGATACAGGCTCCTGGCTTCCCTTCTGCTGGTTGCTCACATGGCTATGGTGCGTATATATTAAAAACAGAGCTGCCCAGATCCCAAATGTCAAGGAGGCACAGAATAAACATCGAATTACGGCCTTTCTCATTGTAAACTTAGTGTTACCCATGGTCCGTCCATTTTTCAATTTCCTAAATCAGAAGGATTTAAGAGAAGCAATATTAGATAGTCTAGTGGTTTATAGATGATCATCTACTTGGCTTGAATTCGATTTTCAGTGTTTTGAAGACAGATATCAGTCCTTACATACATAAAATGTATCTTTTTTTTATATTAGCACACACACTTTTTTTTGTTTATTTGTGGGGTTTTTTTTCTTTTGAGATAGGGTCTCACTCTGTCACCCAGGCTACAGTGCAGTGATGTAATTATAGCTCACAGCAACCTCAGACTCCTGGCCTCAAGCGATCCTCCCACCTCAACCTCCCAAAGTGCTAGGATTACAGGTGTGAGCCACCACACCCAGCCTAGCACAAACCTCTTAAAATTGATATTCATAAGATTACTTAACACCAAAGTGCATATAATATGTTTATAAAGCACACAGCATCATTTAAGGCCATTGGCACGTACACCTGTGCGTACGGGAAATAAGGTGACGAAGGCTTACTCCTCCCTAGTCCACGCCCAGTCCATCTTGCAGAGGGAGAACGGGTCTCTAAAAATCTTACTTGACACCAATCAGGTTGTTAAAAATGTAAAAACACATGATGTCACATGCTGCAGAGAAAGCGGGCAATGGGACCTGCGGTCCACTGCACACTGGTATAATCAATGTGGCAGTATCTAGTTAAGTTGAGAATATGTAACTATGCAGTATGATGAAGCAGTTCCATCCTAGGAATCTCTCCTAAAAAGACTCACTAAACTAGATATGTCTCTCACCTAAAGAGATGCATCATGAGACATGTACAAGAATGTGTATCGAAGTAGTGTTTGTAATAGTGAAAAGCTAGATACAGTTTAACGTTTTTCTCAATAGAATTGATACAATGAAGCTCTTCATTCAATAATGAAAATGGATCAACTAGAGATACATATGTAATGTTGTAAAATCTAAAAAACAAAGTGCAAAAACCAAGTCAGTTGTGATGTAAGTTTGGAAAACAGGAGAAGCAGTATGATGGTTTGTGGACGTTCTCATATGTAGCAAATGCACGGAAAAACCACGCCTGGGAGTGACCTACGCAGATTTGCAATAGCGCCTGCCTCGGGGGCAGCCCACAGCCTGCAGGGGGAGGACTCTGAAATGGAAACGAGCTGCTCAGGGCTTCAGGTGACACAGGGCTTGCCGAAAGGCCACACATCAGAGCCGTCAGCTCTCTCCACACTTTGCTTTAAAATGTGAGTCTTTAGAGTCAGGAAAACACGACCATGCTGTAGATACCACCACAACTAATTATTCTGTAAACGGTCAGCATTTTTTAACCCCAGTTTCTAGGACAATCTTAGTACTGATCTCCATACCAGATCTATGACTTTCTGATACTAAAGGTTTTTTTCTATTCATTTTTTAAAATAAGTAATACATTCACTTGGTATATATTTTAAAAGCATAAAGAAGTATATCATGAAAATTGGCCCTGTTTTTCTTTTTTTTTTTTTTTTTGAGACAGAGTCTCACTGTGTTGCCTGGGCTAGAGTGCTGTGGCATCAGCCTAGCTCACAGCAACCTCAAACTTCTGGGCTCAAGCGATCCTCCTGCCTCAGCCTCCCAAGTAGCTGGGACTACAGGCATGCGCCACCATGCCTGGCTAATTTTTTCTATATATTTTAGTTGGCCAATTAATTTCTTTCTATTTTTGGTAGAGACGGGGTCTCGCTCTTACTCAGGCTGGTCTTGAAGTCCTGAACTCAAACGATCCTCCCGCCTCGGCCTCCCAGAGTGCTAGGATTACAGGCGTGAGCCACCGCGCCCGGCTTGGCCCTGTTTTTCAAAGTTGTCGCCATAACCAATCCACCTTTAGGACGGCATAACCAGCCTGGTGCTGCTCCCCCCCCTTTAAAAAAAAATCAAGTAAGTCTTCTTAATCCTCATCCCCAGAGCCAGCGTCCCCGCAGGGGTCAGTGACTGGACATGCTGCTTCCCCTGGTGCCAGGGAAGAGCTCCCTGCTCCAGCACAGGGAGCTCAGCCCGCCCACCACGGAGGTACCTGCACTGGCTGCGTTGTGACGGATGTACTTCCCAGGCACGGTCATAGCTGAAGTCAGGCAGCGGTCTATGACAAAGGAACCAAATGATGTAATTTTTTTTTTCTGGAGGGCAGACCTGAGGCACCCGGATGCCAGGCAACACCTGACTGTGCCGGGCGGCCCTTCCACGCCGTGGTGCTCAGAATGCAGCGTCAGGTGCCTCACAAAGCCCGATGACATCACACAGGGCGGCGCTGGCCCCGGAAGCCCCGCCTGGGAGCTCCCACCAGCAGGTGGAATCCAGGAGTTCCAAAGTTCAAAGGGCCCTTTGGGCGAGACTGAAAATCCTCACCCTCAGCTGAGGAAATGGGGAAAGCCTCTCATTAGGTCAAAATCCAGGGCGTCTCCCTTCTCTAGGCTAAGCCTAACTTTGATCTCTTCAGGAATAAATGGAAGAAAAAGAACAGACTTTCAGAATAACCTTAAGAAACTTAAGGATAAGCCAGAAGATTGTTTGACTGCCTTTTAATTTTTACTCCGTTACTGAAAATCTCATATGTTAGTACAGGAGGTCAGCCAAATGCTTCTGAACTTTCTTCTTTTTTAACATACCTGAGCAGAATTGACCCTCTGTTCTTTGAGCAGGAGACTCAGTCTTTTTCCTAGAACCAGACATCTCCTTGAAAGCCTGTGAGAGGAACGGGGTGTGCTGGGGCCCTACGTAACCTCCCCAAACTGACCTCCGAGGGCAGACGCAGTGGACGACGCTGACCACCCGAGGCAGATACATAGGCAACAATGTCCCTCCTGGGACAGATACGATGGGCAACAAAGATCTCCTAGGACAAATAGCTTAGTCACTATTGCCTTCCTGGGGCAGATGGTTGGGCAATAATGACCTGGGGCAGATAGATGGGAAGTAATGACCTCCTAGGACAGATAGATGAGCAATAATGACCTCCTGGGGCAGATAGATGGGCAACAATGATCTCCTGGGGCAGATATTTGGGCAATAATGACCTCCTGGGGCAAATGGTTGGGCAAGAGTGACCTCGTGGAATGATACAATGGGCAATACTGACCTCATGTGGCAGATACAGTGGTCAATAATGACCTAGTGGGGCAGATGCTTGGACAATAACGACCTTCTGGGGAAGATACAATGGGCAACAATGATCTCCTGGGGCAAATACCTTGGTCACTATTGCCCTCCTAGGGCAGATGGTTGGGCAATAATGAACTCCTGGGGCAGATATCATGGGAAGTAATGAACTCTTGGGGCAGATGGTGGGCAATAATGACCACTGCAATGATACAATGGGCAATACTGACCTTGTGTGGCAGACAGAGTGGTCAACAATGATCTTGTGGGGCAGATGGTTGGGCAATAATGATCTCCTGAGGCAGGTACAATGGGCAACAGTGATCTCCTGGGGCAAATATATTGGGTAATAATGACCTCCTGGGGCAGATACATTGGGCAGGAAAGACCTCCTGGGGCAGACACAATGGGCAACAATGATCTCCTGGGGCAAATACCTGGGACAATAATGACCTCTTGGGGCAGATGGTTGGGCAATAATGAGCTCCTGGAGCAGATAGATGGGCAGTAATGACCTCCTGGGGCAGATACATTGGGCAATAATGACCTCCTGGGGCAGATACATTGGGCAATAATTACCTTCTGGGGCAGATACCATGGGCAATAATTACCTTCTGGGGCAGATACCTGGGGCAATAATGATATTCTGGGGTAGATACCTTGGGCAATAATGACGTCCTGAGGCAGATACATTGGGCAATAATGACCTCCTGGGGCAGTTGCCTTGGGCAATAAAGACCTCCTGGGGCAGATATTGGGCAATAATGACCTCCTGGGGCAGATACACTGGGCAATAATTACCTTCTGGGGCAGATATCATGGGCAATAATGATATTCTGGGGCAGTTGCCTTGGGCAATAATGACCTCCTGGGGCAGTTGTCTTGGGCAATAAAGAACTCCTGGGGCAGATATACTGGGCAATAATGACCTCCTGGGGCTGATACACTGGGCAATAATTACCTTCTGGGGCAGATACCATGGGCAATAATGATAATCTGGGGTAGATACCTTGGGCAATAATGACCTCCTGGGGCCGTTGCCTTGGGCAATAAAGACCTCCTGGGGCGGATATTGGGCAGTAATGATCTCCAGGGGCAAATACAATGAGCAGTAATGACCTCCTAGGGCAGATGATTGGGCAAGAGTGACCTGGGATGATACAATGGGCAATACTGACCTCGTGTGGCAGAGACAGTGGTCAATAATGACCTCCTGAGACAGATGGTTGGACAATAATGACCTCCTGCGGCAGATACATTGAGTAATAATGAGCTCCTGGCGCAGAGAGATGGGTAATAATGACCTCCTGGGGCAGATGGTTGGGCAATAATGACCTCCTGGGGCAGATACATTGGGCAACAATGATCTTTCAGGGCAGATTTTTGGGCAATAATGATCTCCTGGCACAGATACATTGGGCAATAATGACCTCCTGGGGCAGATACAATGAGCAATAATGACCTCCTGGGGCAGAGAGAAGGGTAAAAATGACCTCAGGGAGCATATGATTGGGCAACAATGAACTCCTGGGGCAGATACAATGGACAGCAGTGATCTCATGAGGCAGCTATATTGGGCAATAACGACCTCCTGGGGCAGATATAATGGGCAACAATGATCTCCTGGGGCAAACATATTGGATAATAATGATGTCCAGGGGCAGATGCTTGGGCAACAATGACCTTCTGGGGTAGACACAATGGACAATAATGATCTCCTGGGGCA
>CAUYRT010035045.1:0-17592 GCA_963574885.1 Lepilemur ruficaudatus
CAGGCTGGTTTCGAACTCCTGACCTTGAGCAATCCTCCCACCTTGGCCTCCCAGAGTGCCAGGATTATAGGCGTGAGCACCTCACCCAGCCTACTCCTTCTATCTAGCTATAATTTCGTGTCTGTTAACCATCTTCTCCCTATCCCTTGTTTTCCCCCACTTCCCTAGCCTCTAGTCACGCTTTTAATACTTTTTTATTGAATGCCAAATTTTAAGTACTTTCTGTGGATGAACAGCCCTACTGTGATAAGATGAGACCCCACTTAACAGAGAAGGAAACTGAGGGCTGGAGAAGAGTGGTAACTCACCCAAGGTAGCACAGATGGTAATAACACCACCACCAGCACTCAACCCCAGCCTGGCTCTAGAGCCCAAATATTTAACCTTCCAAGTGTTTCCTGGCAATTCTAAGTACAGATCCAGACATGAATGAATGAAAGAAATCAAAATGGAATACACGGTTGGCTGCTAACAGTAGCTATCCCAACTTTCTCTATTTATATCATCTTGAACCTTTAATACTGTATACACACCACTTTTAGAATAATCAGAAAAAATATTTTTAAAGAAATATAAACACTTTTTCTAAGCACTACCAACGCTGTTTTCTACAATTTTTAGTCCACATTAGCTTACTAAAGAAGCAAAAGAATGAAGACAGAGGCTTTTTTTAAGAACATGAATGTTTTCTTGTCTATTATACAGAAGTAATCAGCATAATCTTAACTATTTATAACATAAAGTGTTGGTAAGGGTTTGGGGAAAAGGGTACCTTTAAATTTTCAGTAGTAGAGCAACAGTCCCCAACCTTTTCGGCACCAGGGACCAGTTTCATGGAAGACAATTTTTCCATGGATGACAGATGGGGGTGGGGGATGAGACAGGAGGCAGAGCTCGGGCAGTGACGTGAGTGGTGGGGAGCAGCTGTAAATACAGATGAAGCTTCCCTCCTAACAGATCATGGATCGGTAATGGTCCTCAGGCCAGGGGTTGGGGACCGCAGTATTAGACAATATCAGTGAAGTCTTTTCAGTGAGAACCAGCAACAGCTATTAAAACTCCCTAGGAGTGGCTGGGCAGCGATGGCTCATGCCTGTAATCCTAGCACTCTGGGAGGCAGAGGTGGGAGGATCGCTTGAGGTCAGAAGTTCACTGGAGACCTGCCTGAACAAGAGCGAGACTCCATCTCTCCCAAAAATAGAAAAAACTAGCTGGGCATGGTGGTGGTGCACCTGTAGTCCCAGCTACTCAGGAGGCTGAGGCAGGAGCATCGTTTGAGCCCAGCAGCTTAAGGTTGCAGTGAGCTATGATGATGCCATTGCACTCTAGCTTGGGCAACAGAGTGAGACTTTGTCTCAAAAAAACCCCAAAAAAACAAAAAATAAAATTAGCCTGGTGTGGTGTTGCACACCTGTAGTCCCAACTACTTGGGAGGCTGAGGCAAGACGATTGCTTGAGCCCAGAAGCTTGGGTTCAAGGTTAGACTGAGCTATGATTACTCCAGCCTGGCAACAGAACAAGACTCATCTCAAAAAAAAAAAAAAAGGAAAGAAAGAAAACTGCCTGGCAAGATGACAAAGGCTATCTTGTGTCACCCCCCCAACAACTGTGCCAAGTCGGATTGTTACAGGTTATTTCGTCCCTTGTTTAGATGAGAAGACACTGACTCAAAGGGGAAGTCCACTAAAATATAAGCTCTATAAGGGCAAAAAATTTTCTATTGTGGTCACCACAATATACCCTGAGCCTAGGACAATGTCTGACACATTGTTCACAAAGTTCAAGAAATATTCAGTGATAAAATGGATGAAGGCAGAGCCATGATTTGAACACAAGTCACCTCCACCGTGCTTTTAAACTCAAGTTGTGAGTACTCTGGCAGAGGCCGTGGTGAGCCATTAGTGCCAGTTCACAGAGCGCAAGCACATGGAAAAAGGCCTGCCCCATGGCATGTCACATGAGTACCCTCCTAAAACTTTGACCCCATCCTGACTCAGCCAAGGTCAAACATACTGCCCTCTCTTTCCAAAGGATGGAGGCCTTCCCTTGGGACCACTTGTATCCAGAGAACAGTCCAATCCAAAGGAACTGACATATTCTTGGGCAGTATTCTATCCACCCTGTCAAGTGTGGCATCCACCAGTGCTGCCTGTTGGGGAACCAGCAGTAAGAGCAAGCTGAGGAGCTGGAGGCGGCTAAGCTGCCCAAACAGGCTGGGCTCCGGGAGGAGACCAGGTCTCTTGAGACAGTTGCTTTAGCAAATGACTGTCAGAGTGCATTTGTGGAAACAGTCCAAGACGAATGCCAAGTCATAGAAATGGCATCCATTCTAGAGCTGGAGGGGTCTGGCTTGGAATCTCAGCTTCCCTAGCTGTGGAACCTCAGATAAGATTCTTTCCCTTTCTTAGCCTGAATTTGCTCTTTCTGATTAGAAAGAATATATGGCTTATAAACACAGAGAAAAAAGTCTAGAGTGATAAACACAAAATTCCTGTCAGCGTTTGCCTCTGAGAACTGGGATGCAGAAAGGGAAAGAGAGCATTTATGAATATACTGCATCCTGTAAGGAAAAAATATAAGAAAAGCATAGAGCTCAGCAGCTGGGGTTCTGGCAGCCATTCAATAAATGCAAGCTGCTATTATTCAGTTCTCCTGGGAGAATGAGATGCTGCTACTAACACACCGCTTGCCCATGTACTGGAGAAAAGATCACAGGCTGCTGTTTTTCCACTATGCCCTCCACTTCTCCCTTCCCAGCTACCAAAGACCAGAGCTCCAGAGCAGGTCCCAAGCACCAGAACAGCACGTCTCACAAGTGAAACGGTGGGGAGCTCACTACCTTATGAAGCAGCCCATTTCACCAGAAGAATGACTTCAGGGTCTCAGGTGGAGTCAGACTTCTGATTCTTCTGACCATGGCCCTCAGCAGCCTTCAGGCTCACAACTCTTAGCAACTAACTACCTAGCCATTCCTGGCGGGGAAGCTCAGGTGAGCTCTAAGTATGCAACACAGGAATGCATGTCAGTCAACACCCTCCTAAGGAGAAGCATCTTCCCACACTCCGCTGCAGGGCTTCTAACAATTTTTTCCCACTCCTGGTAGGCGATGCCTGGCACCTCTCCCAAGAATCCAAAGCTAAACAATTCCCTCCTGCCAGCAAGCAATCAGCTAGCTGGGTTGCTATGCAACTGGCAGGAACAAAAGTGATGCAGTCCTTTTCAGAGGCTTGGAAAGGGGGCAAGGAGCGATGTCTCTCTAAGTCACAGCCTCTAAATGGGCACCAAAGGCAGTAGGGGGCTCCTTTAAGGAATCAACTGACAGATTCACTCATCTGCCTAATTCTCTTTTTCTGCTTGCATCA
Source organism: Lepilemur ruficaudatus (assembly GCA_963574885.1). Lineage (NCBI taxonomy): Eukaryota > Metazoa > Chordata > Mammalia > Primates > Lepilemuridae > Lepilemur > Lepilemur ruficaudatus. The sequence goes on from CAUYRT010035045.1 coordinate 3,363, forward strand.
GCAGCAGAGAATCCAGGCACACTGTGAACTGCATGCAAATCCCAGGCCCTGCTCTGGCCCCACAGGCAGTAGCTCTGCACCAGCACACTTGAGAAGGACATCCTCTGCAAGCTCAATGGGCAGCCTGTGAGACTGACCCAAAGCTCAGGCAAAGAATAAAGCTGCCTCTGTGAGACCCACACCTCTAGCCACTCCCCCACTAGCCTCACTGGTAATTAGAGCAGCAGGCAGTCACCGCCCCAATGGGACACACAAACAGGCACGGAGCCAACTGAACTGTGTCCCCCATATCTAGCCTACTCTACAGATACTTAGTTTCTACTTCCTATCCCCAAGGGAGAACTCTGGGGAAACAGTTTGGCTGAGTGGTAGAAAGACTGGGTTCTGTAATCAAACAAATCTGCAGTCAAAACCTGGCTCTGGAACACACTAGCTATAACCTCAGGTGAGCTATTTAACCTCTCTGGGTTTCATCAGTTTCATCATTGTGAAACCGGGTTATTAATACCGGGTTCTTAGGGCTCGTGTGAAGGACAAGTGAGGCAATATGTGTAAAACAAGATCTAGTTCTGTGACTGCACAGCAGGCCTGCACGCTCAATATATGGCGGCTACTGTGGTTCTTCTGCTTCTCCAGACCCGTGCAGATGTCTCCACCATACCACGGCAGCGGGCAGACCAAATGTGCCACTACATCATGTTCCAGGATGGATGGCTGAGTCTCTATTTAGACCTACCCAGCAAATCCCCCCACCTACTCTTTGCTTCAGCCTGTTGTAGTAAAGTTATTTAAGACTTCTTCCTTACCAACATATAAGCTCTTCCACAGGCAGGGCCATGTTTTAAATCAGCTCTACAGCTCTCTCAGCGACCAGTCGTGACACAGTGAATGCTTACATATAACAACACACCAATGTCCAGGAGAAGGTGAAGGAGCCCAGCCACAAGAGCCCAGCACTGAAGAAGTTGGAGGGGGTGGGTGTTAAAGAAACATCTGATACTTCTTTGGTACTTCCCACAATGCCCATAGTATTAAAGCTCCCAATCAGAAGCTGTCTCAATCTCTGCAGAGTGAAAGCAGAAATATTCACTGGGCCTAAATTCATCAAGGGCCCAGACTTTAATATTTAATGATGAAAATATTGCAAATATAATTCTAAAACGTGCTTCCCTAATGTTGTCCCTCAACTTGGAGAATAAAAAACGGAGAACCAGCAGATTCATTTCTACCTCTTTCCTCAACTCACTTAGAGCAGTACCAAAAAGGTTTTCTTGAACAACTACTATTTATCTGCTATCTAGGAGATGGTGGGAGGAACAAGCAATTTCCCTAGAACTGGTTTTTTTTTTTTTTGAAAACATGAGCTAAGGATAAATGCTGGGGCAATGGAGGCTGCAGGCCATCAGCAGGGGCTGGAGATAGACTAACATTTACCAAATGCCTATATATTGCACCAGTTTGCCCCAAGTACTTTATACACACCATACCACCACTACCCTGGGAGGCAGAAGTCACTGTGCCTATTTTACAGATGAAGAAACTGAGGGTCTGGAATGTTAACTATTATGCCCAATGTCACACGGCGAGGTGGAGTTCCAGACCTGGCTCCAAAGCTGATGCCCTTTCCTCTAGTCAGTCTAGGCTTTGCAGAATGAATCCAAGAATACAAATTGTCCGTGCCTTTCAGGACCTCTAAAATAGCGAGCTTTTACAGGGCCATCTGGGACAATCTGAGGGAAAAGACTATCTCTACTCTCAATGTTAGAAAAGGCCTATTCCTAAAATAATGTCAGAAAATATTCACATATGTTTATAGAGCGTTAAACAGAGTTTAAAGAACTTTTCAAATATTGTTAGGCCTTCAGAACCATTCTATATTGGAAGACAGCTATTATATTAATTACTCCATTTTGCAAATGTGTAACCTGAGGGCCACAGAGAGTTGAGACTTTGCCTGAAGTGACACAGTAAGTCAGTGGCAGAGGAAGTCTCCCTAAAGTTCCTGATATTCTATGTGCAGTTTTATTTTGTTATTTACTTATTTTTCTCAGAAACAGGGTCTCATTCTGTTGTCCAGGCTAGAGCACAGTGGTATGATCATAACTCACAGCAGCCTTGAACACGTGGGCTCAAGCAATCCTCCCACCTAAGGCTTCTGAGTAGCTAGGACTACAGATGTAAGCCATCACTCCAGGGCCCATGTGCTGCTTTTTAAAAAACTGTAAGAAGCCTCCCTGGAGTCCCTTCCCTCCTTGTACTGAGAGGCCCAGAGCCCATCACTGCCTTCCAAACCAGGTGCTGGGAAAACGAGGCATGCCAAAGAAAGCTAGGGCCACTGAAGATTGAACACTTATTTTAAACACTTCCCAGGCGGCACTTTTGGAGACACACCAAATACCACAGTAAGACCAGAGAGAACAGGGCTCACTTGAGAGACGATGCTTACACTTAAGTGAAGGCCCCTGGGTAAAACACTTGGCCTCATCTTGCTTCCTCACCTGTGAAATAAGGTACTTGAGAGTTGGGTAAAACGATCAGAATTTATAAATGAGCCTCTGCCCTCAGTTGAGCTTTATAAGTACTATGCAAACACATCACTACTGAATTCAAGTTCACCCATGCCTCAGTTATTGAGGCCCCAAACCTAGAGTCACACTTATTCTCTCTCACATTCTTTATCCAACCTATCTGCCTCCAAAATATATCCAGATTCTGAACACATCTCATTATCTTGTCCCAGACACCTTTACCACTCCCCAGACAAGTCCAGTGGGGACCCTGCCTCCTCTTTTGACCTTCCACGACACATCATCCATGCAGCAGCCTGGATGGTTTTTCTCAAGCATAAATCAGATCATGTCACTCCCTGGCTTAAAACCTTCTGGTGGATTTGCACTACATTTAGAGTAAAACCCAATTTCCTTATCGAAGCCCACATAACCCTGGCTCCCCTCAATGCTCAGATCTTGCCCTCCTCACGACACCTTAGCCACACTGGCCTTAGTTCTTAGCCTCAATACAGTAAGCTCATACCTATCTCAGGAGCTTTGCATATGCTCTTTCTACATGAAGTCTCTTCTCCTAAAATACTGAATAGCTGCCTTCTTAGCATCAAAGTTCAAACTCTTCTGAGGTCTTCCCCAGCTACCCCATTAAAGCCACCCATATACTCTCTACCTCCCTATCCTATTTTATCTTCCTCATAGCACTTAGTAGCTACAATTTTCTTATTTATCTACTTGCTTATTTTCCCCAGGACTACAATATAAGCACCATTTTTTTTTTTTTTTTTTGAGACAGCGTCATGCTGTGTTGCCCTGGATGGAGTGCAGTGACGTCATCAAAGCTCATTGCAACCTCAAACTTCTGGGCTCAAGCGATCCTCCTGCCTCGGCCTCCCCAGTAGCTGGGATTATAGGAGCACAGCACCATACCCGTCTAATTTTTTCTATTTTTTGTAGAGACGAGGTTGTACTCAACACCTGACACCTGGGAAGGTATCACAGTGACCATATAACCAGAATAACCTATTTCACAATTGAAACCCAAAATTTTTTAAACATGGCACTTATATAGAGAACTTCTGTCAAATATGTCAGACTTCTTTGTCGTTAACTGCCATCTCATTATTTATATGCACTTCCCCAAGGTCACATGAAACCTCAGCACTCCAGTATCCCAAGGCAAAACCAAAGGCCTGACAAATCATATTTGCAAGTGCCCAACCCCTGTTATGTACCATCCATAGTCATATGCACAAAAATAAACATTAAAAACAAGAGAGCAAATGTGGCTTTTCAAAATTCTCACCTAATTTCTTCACTGTTTCTAATCTCACTACCTGGTAGCAGGTGCTGTCAAACAACAGCACACCTTCAAATCAGCACTGTTCTCAGATTATTGAGCATCAGTGTTGCCCTGATCCACAGACTGAGTCTTGATGCCAAAGTGAAGCAGTACAGTGCCAGTTGCTAAGCCTTCAGGCTTTGGAATCGGAAGTGTACAGATTGAAGTCACATCTGCTAACAAATAGTTAGATAAGGCCCTAAGCAAATTTATCTTATTTAACAATTACATAACACTTACTAGGTACTGGGCAGGGTTCTAAATACTTTGCAACTATTTTATAATACCCAGACAGGCTGATGCCAGAGTCCATGATTATAACCATCACACTGTATTCCCTCTCTAATCCTATTTCTTCCTCTAAAAAACAGGGCTAACAGGTCTGCCTTATCTCACAGAGTCACGTGAAATTACTGGCACACATAAGGTAAATGTTAGCTACTCTTAGTGGTAATAGTAACAGCCATCATTCTATTACCTACCTTCACCTCTGGTCCAGCCAAGAGCAGAAGAAAAATACTGTATTTTGGCTGAGAAAGATCTCCAAAGCCCTCTGCTCTGCAGTAAGGCACATTAGAATATAATGGAAGCTCCATGAGAACAGGATTGCCTTCTTTGCTTATCAATGTATTTAGAGCAAGCAGTGGGTGCTCAGTAAATATGTGGTGAATGACACAGGAATGGACTACATGGATAGGGTTTTGCAACCATGACTATTAAGGCAGTAACTATCACTTCTCAAATGTACCTAAGCACAAAAGAGGTAAATTTACAAGGTTCTCAGAGGACAGTGTTAGTTGGTTGTTACTTGAGACAGCATGGCTATTGGTAGGTAGTGTGACATTATGCTAAGTGCATAATACTGTTCATTCATCTTAGCTGAACTAACAAACACGGAGACCTGGATTTTAATCCTGATCCTGCTTCTGGAAGTCACATAGGCTCTCAAGATCTTGAATTCTCCATTTGTAAAAAACAAGGTTGGAAACACATTCTATTTGTTCATCACTTTACAACAACCCAAGTACTCAATAAATATTTGTTCAATGAAGATTATCTCCAACTGATAGATGATGGATTCAGGAAGTAACTTGCTGAAGGTCACAAGATTAGGACAGAGCATGAACCATAACCCAGATGTCTCTTTACACCAGTCTAACACTCATATTTTCCAAGATCCTTTTCCGTTTAAAAATGCTGTGATATTATTCCTCTCTTCCAAGCTCAATAAATCCATAGCCATTCTTCTTTTTTTTTTTTTTTTTTGACATAGTCTCAATCTGTTGCCTGGCTAGAGAGCTGTGGCGTCAGCCTACTCACAGCAACCTCAAACTCCTGGGCTCTAGCAATCCTCCTGCCTCAGCCTACCAAGTAACTAGGGCTAAAGGTGTGCGCCACCATGCCTGGCTAATTTTTGTATTTTTAGTAGAGATGGGGTCTCACTGTTGCACAGGTCTTGAATTCCTGAGCTCAATTATCTTCCCCCCTTGGCCCCCCTTGGCCTAGGGTGCTAGGATTACAGGCGTGAGCCACTGCAGCCAGACCCATAACCATTCTTCTTATCAAATAATCTTGCCTGATTCCATTTAATCTTGGGGCAGCAAGATCAGGAAGAAACAACTATTTCTACAAAATTAACCTAGAGAATCAAAAGACTTAAAGAGATAATTACATGCAAATCCATTGCCTTTGCTCAGAATTGACATCGAAAGTATCTTCAGATAAATGACAGTTTTACACCAAGCTGTACGGTTCAAATTTAAGCAGTGTGATAAAAAATAACTAAGTAACAGAATGCTTTCCGAGAGTACAACACATAACAACTTTCTTTTTAATTCTATAATCAAAGTTGTGCCACTTGATCAAAAGATTCACAAAGTTAATCATAAAAAGTTGACAGGGAACTCTGTTACAGACACTTGCTTTGTTTTTATAAACAAAATACACATTTGACATAAATACCTTTGAGTATAACACCTTCCTAGGGCTGTCAACTTAGGAGTGAAAAAACCATCTGGCAGTCACAGCTTTCTAGATGGCTCATAACAGGAAAGTCAAGGTCAAACTGTTGAGTCTCCTTATCCTCCCATCTAGAGCGTATTTGAAAAGCAACTGTGCGCTCAAAATACTCCATTTTGTACTCTCACAAATACAAATGATCATATCCTGGGCTCAGAAAGTTCTGTCAGGGCAGGCTGACATGAACAAGGAGAACAGAGGGGTGGTAGGGCCAATGCTCAGGCCACAGCCCTCCAGCGACACTCTTGAGAGGTAGAACATTCGCTTACTTCCTAGCAGTTTTATCAGCCATCAAATGAGAAAAATCATCCCACTCCTATCCCACCTGATTATACGAGTCAGTTATTACGAGGCATTGAAACAGTCCTGAAATCTTGTGCAAAGGTGAGAGACGATTACTAACATTAGTATTATATACTACGTAGGGGCCTAGAAGACCCCCGCTCCGCTTGGCTTTCTTGGCCCTCAAAAGGTGGTAAGGGGCACTAGTTTCTTCTCCAGACTCCAAGCCTGGCAATCTGGCTGCACGTGGCTGGCAAGCCTCTGTTGCTGAGAGATGGGAAGTTTGGCCTTAAGGCACTGAGCCTAGAAGGCTCAAAAACGACCGCGCCCCCCAATCACCTTGTCCTCACCTTGAGGAACAGACAGACACACTACGGGAGCGGGGAGTGCGGACCTCAAAAAAGAGAAAGAGGTGCCTTCGCTCTTCACCTGGCCACAGCGGCTGGGGCCCATGCTTCTCGTTGAGCAGGGACCGGGAGAGCTGACTGTGCCGGGGACGCCTTGACCTAGGGCACCAGAAGAGCGGGCACGGGTGCTGGGCCCGCCAACTGGGACAGGTAAACGAAAAGTTGGCCCGAGGTCGGGCCCGCCTCGCCTCGCCCACAGCAGCAGGCACAGTAGGAGGCACCCCGCCCCCATGAGCCCAGAGAGCCCTGAGCTCGCTCACCTGCAGCCGGGTCACCAGTAGGCTGTAAGGCGCCATTTTGTGCACTGACAAAGATGAAGTCGCTTGAAAGTGACGTCCAACACAGCGTATTTACAGACTTCGGGCGGGGGCGTGACCTGAAGAGCGGCGCGTCACGGGGAAGGTGGGGCCTCCCTGGAGCCGCCGGAGCCCTGCGGAGGCAGTGGGCGGAGCCCCTGTGCGAGGCACAGATGCTGCAGAAAAAAGAGCTGCGTAAAAATATTTGCAGAAGTAAACACCGGGTACAAAGATGGTTTATCCAAAAGCAAATTTCGATTGTCTCTGCCATCCAACTCTGAGGGAAGTTTTTTTTTTTTTTAAAAACGTTCATGCACCCGCCAGGACCTGGCTCACCAGCAGCGACGGAAACTCACGCGAGAGCAAGGGAGTGTAAACTGTGATGGACGTCTAGAGGACCAATCAGGGCGACGTGGAGGCAGGAATAATGGAGGTTAAAGGTCGAACGGAAGTTCCCTAAGCTTCTGGTGGCTGGGTAGACGGCGAGCAATGGCTAAACATCATCCAGATTTGATCTTTTGCCGCAAGCAGGCTGGTGTTGGTGAGGCAGCGCCCTGCCCTCGGCCGTCTGGGTGGGAGTGGTATTGGGAGCTGGGGGATCGGGGGTTCCCATCTCCTCCGTAGGAGCTTGCCTCGGAGGCGCCACGTTTCCCGCCTCACAGTCGCGGGCAAGCGGGTTTGTGGCCTCACGTGGGAGAGGGCGGGAGCGCGCGTGCTGGGAGCCAGAGGCAGGCGGCTGGATGGGGTCCAGACCAGGTCCGGAGAAACTTGTTACAGATTGCCCAGGACCTGGGAGGGATTCAGCAGCGTGCTCGGGTCTGTGGGTTTGGTTCAGATCGAAATACGTGAGGATAAGATGGCCATCCCGCAGGGCTCACTGCAGTCCTTGCTCGTGTACTTACCCTCTTCGTCAAAACGGTTATTCTGATTGTACTTCTTACCATCTTTGATCTTTCAGCCATTGGAAGACTGTGTGAAAAATGTGAGTGGAGCACGCCGTGCCAACACCCACCCCTCCCACTCCCTCTCCCACTCCCAGTTGCCGTGAAGCCAGCAAAGGTGCCACAGAGGGGTTTGAATAGATGTGCCTGGAAGTATGTGAACACTGCCAGAATACAATCAAAGGCCCCCTCCATCGCCCCACTCCAACCGGCACATTTTGAACACTGTATTTAGGTTTTAAGAACATCTCCTGCTTTGAACAGGAAGAACAGCCAGAATAACATGCAGCACACACACAGTTTATTGCCAGCAATTACATAGGCTTAACATTTCCCGGGTGCTATTCTAAGCTCTTTACATGTTAATTGGTTAATTTTTTTGTGGGCTAATTAACTTATTCTATATTGAGGGGATTGAGATGGACACTGTATAAGCCCAGTTTTGTGATGCCAAACGGAGGAGGGACCTAAAGTAACCGTCAAAAGGAAGCTATTGTATTTCCCCATGGCGGGGGAAGGGCAGAGGACTTGAATTACTTGCTAGTGAGGATGACTCCATTCTCTTTTCCTTACAGGTGACGGCAAGTGCGTAATCTGTGACTCCTATGTGCGTCCCTGCACCCTGGTGCGAATATGTGATGAGTGTAACTATGGCTCTTACCAGGGGCGCTGTGTGATCTGTGGAGGCCCTGGAGTCTCCGATGCCTATTATTGTAAGGAGTGCACCATCCAGGAGAAGGATGTGAGTGTATACAAAGCTTTCCATCTGAGATCTTTGTTCCTATTATTTTGTAACAGTTTGCCATCCACAGCAATCTCCTGTGGTCTGTGGAGATTACTATGTTCAGCTAGTCACTTAGGTTATAATTCTTCAAGAGGCAAACTGGGTGTAGTCCAATAAAAGGTACTTATTTTGCACCAAGGGCAAAATTGCAAGAAAATCAAATCTTTCTCAACACCAGCAATTTGGAAGGCCCTCTCTCTAGTCCTTTGATGTCTCTCTGTGATTATTATTATTCATAAACAGCATCCTGCATTTGTAAGTCCTGGCACAGCCCATGGTATGTGTAATAGCCACTTAGTAATTCTCTTGAATCTACTATCATTAAGCACTCTTTGGGTAGATGTGGTGACAGAGTTGAGTTTGGGACAATTCAGGTTGATTTTAGCTTTAAACAGCTAAAGAACACTTTTGGTTTAATATTGCACAATTGATTACAGGTTTGCCTCATGATATTTTTGTCCCTTGACATTGTGTAGTGATAGTGGCTAATTGTTATCATTCAACTCCCTGAGCCAAACAAATGCCAGGAGAGAGGGCTTGTAGATCAGTGCCAAAGGCAAGTTTACCATTTTCTTTAGATTAGTACTGGCAACAGGGTTCTTCGAGGGGCAGAAGGAGGACCATAAATCAGCTTGTTTTCTTCTTATAACAAAACAAAAGGAAGTCTCTCAGGCTGGACAAGCCTGAAAAATAAATATAAAAGGAATTATGATATAGTCCCACTAGGCTAATAGAGGGTACCCAGATACCTAATTTAAGATAAGGCAAAAGATACATAATTCTTCATATTCCCATGAGCTACAAATAGGTAGTTTGTGGATGTTACTTCCTTTGTTCCTTACAATAACTTTGTTAAATAGGGATTGTTAATTATTGTCCTCATTTTACAGTCCTTCTCCCAGCTAATAAGTGGAAAGCCCAGGCCATCTGACTAAACCTTGTCGTGTTCCCATTACGCCATGCTGTTCTTTCATGAGTCCTTTTGGGGATGTGCCCATGTTGAAGGAAACAGCCTCACCACCTCAGCAGACCGTGCATCTATATCCTGCCTACCCCAGGAATGGGAGATACTGGGCTGAATAAGATTCTTTCTTACACCATTAAATATGCTGTCGTTTAGAGAGATGAGAAAGGTCCTAAAGTACCAAAAAATAATTTCAGTTGGTGATTTGAACATTCTCTTACTCTCAACTGTGATTTTTATTTACTTTTGACATCAAGTCACACTCTGCTTTCTAGAAATGCAGACCTGGTCCACCAGCTAGGTTATACTCCATTAGAGGCAGGACTTTGGTGTGTATATTTGTCTCTCCTTTCCCTAGGTCTTGGTACAGTGCCTGACATGTAGTACAAACATAGTTCATGGGTTTTGGTGCTGCTCCTATAAATTCCCCCATAGAAGTCCCCCCACAGGGTATCTGGTACATAGCAGGTATTTGGTAATTACTTCTAGTGTATAGAGTGAAACCATGGTAAGGCAACAGCAATGAAGAAAAGGTACAAACAGCTCTTAAGCTAGCTGGAGAGTCCATTTAAAGCAACAGTTTCTTGAATTTTTGCATGGTTGTAGATAGAGTTCTCATCTGGCATAAGCTTGCAACCAGAGAATGTTTAATAAATGTTAATTGCCCTGTGACTCGTCTGCAGGTGGTGTGTGACCTGATACCTTTGGATCCTCATGCCTCGTTCTGTCCCTGAGAATTATTCTAGAAGTCACTTCCCCTACTTCACATTATACAAGAATGTTCTGAGGATATTTGAGATGGCATCTAGCTCACATTTATTCAGCACTAGTTTCCAAGGAACACAAAGCAGTCCAGTGATATGATCCAGCCTCTCAGCCTTACAGATCATCATGTAGATTAAGTGCCCAAGGCTTTTTCCTATGCAGAAATCTTCCTACAACCAGAGCAACTCCCATTATGTTCTCTTCCTGCAACTTTCATAATTTATAATGGAATTAGACCAGTAAGCTAAGCTAGGTGTTCTCATTTGAAGTTTTTCTTTTCTTTTTTTTTTTTTCTTTTCCTTTTTTCTTTCGCTATGTACTGTAGATTGATCATTTGTAGTTTTTCAAAGCCACAAGAATAACCAGGAGTCAGGGATAATACCTATAATATTTGTGGCTGTTGCTACCAGGGGACTAATTTGTAGTTTCTTACGGTGTGGCAACATATCAATCCCTTTAACCATTCATTACTCCTTTTACTTACCATTTTCCTCAATTCTCCCAACCAGAAAATAAGGAAGGAAAATATCAGTAACATTTTGGAGTTCTTGCCAGGTGCCAGGTACTATGCTGAACATTCTTTTCCAAAAGTTCTGTGTGATACAGAGGAGGAAGCTATGGCTTAGAGATGTTACATAACTTGGCCCACGGTCACATGGCTAATGAGTGACAGATGCAGAACTAGAACCTAGGTCTATCTGACTCTGTGTTTCTCAGCCTTTTTTCCCCCATTATTACCTCCCTGCCAAGGAGAAACGATAAAATTGAATTTACATTAATTAAACTTTCTTCCTAACAAGAGGAATTACATACTAAGGAATAAGATTTTGTTGGGTAGGGGTGACCTTTAGGTTGCAAATCACTGTAATATTCAAGATGTTTTCTCTGTCTTGGGGCAGTGTTGTCCAGGTTGAGGATGCATGGTCTAACTCAAAAGCACTTGTTCTAACCAACTCACTGTATTGCTTTTCTCAGGCTAGTTAAGCATGTGCCTTTGAGCCAGGTGTGGCAGCTCATGCCTATAATCCCAGTACTTTGGGAAGCTAAGGCAGAAGGATCACTTGAGGCCAGGAATTTAAGACCAGCCAGGCAGCATAGCAAGACTCTTTCTCTACAAAAAAATAAAAAATAAATTAGCCAGGCTGATGGCATGCACCTGTAGTCCCAGTTACTCGGGAGGATGCTTGAGCCTAGGGGTTTGAGGCTGCAGCGAGCTATGATCGCACCACTGTACTACAGTAAGAATGTGCCTCTTCCTTCTTTTGTTATTTCTACCATTCTCCTCTCCCTATCTAAGTGAACAGCAGAGCAATTAGATAGAAGCAAAAAAATTTTTGAAACTTCTCAAAATTAATTCACAGTTTACCATTCTCACCGACTTCCTAAAGCATAGTAAAGTTTTGGGTTTTGCCTCTGGGAATTCCTGTTAGGAAAAAAACACCAAACTGAGAGGCAGAAAGCCTATGTCCAGGTCTTGACTTTGCTACTAACATGCTATGTGTGGCTTTAGGGAAATCACCAAAAAAATAATAATCTGTGTTATTTCATGGATCCATTTATTCAGAGGTAGGTACTTGAAGTTCTTTAAAAATGCAGTTTCAGATAGAAAATGTACTATTGTTAAGTCCTAAACTGGTTTACATACTCTGGCTTTTACATCATTGATATTCATTAAATAGTTGCCAAGAGAATGAACAATGTTTCACCTTGTAGTTTCTTTTTTTTTTTTTTTTTTTTTTTGAGACAAAGTCTCTGTTGCCCGGGCTGTAGAGTGCCGTGGCATCAGCCTAGCTCACAGCAACCTCAAAATCCTGGGCTCAAGCAATCCTTCTGCCTCAGCCTCCGAGTAGCTGGGACTACAGGCATGCGCCACCATGCCTGGCTAATTTTTTATATATATTTTTAGTTGTCCAATTAATTTCTTTCTATTTATAGTAGAAACGGGGTCTCGCTCTTGCTCAGGCTGGTCTTGAACTCCTGACCTTGAGTGATCCACTCGCCTCGGCCTCCCAGAGTGTTGGGATTACAGGCGTGAGCCACCGCGCCCGGCCTGTAGTTTCTATTAATAAAGTGGGTCTTCACCTGGTAGAAAGAATCACAGAAAATAATAGAAAAAACAACTATAAAACAAATAAAGCAGGTCTTTCCACTGGCCCCACCCATTTATCATTCCTTGTTATTGCTGGTAAGAAATAGAGCTGTTGGCTAATTTTCAGTAATAATGTTTTTCAGATTTCGATTTTTTTAAAAATTGCCTTTTCCCACATTTCAGTTCTATACAGATTTCCTTTTGGTATGTTGTATTTCACTTAATGGTTTTTGTTGGTTTTAAAGTACTACTTGAAAGTCCTCAGTTTTTCTTACCGGTTCAGGGTAATTTTTGTAGCTTGTTTTCCTGCCATACAACAGACTGGATAGAAACAGCACTTTTGAAGAAAGAAACCTAAAGTCGTTGAGTGGAGGTTGCTACAGAAGCCCAGCTGAGGTTTCTCCCAGCGATATTTTAGTGGACCTGTTTAGTTTAATGAAAACAAGCACCTGATACCTTAGAGGGACTCAAAAAGTCTTTTGTGAATGAATATAAACCTTTACTTGGCCATCTAGTGTCCACTTTTTTGTGAAATTTAGGAATTAAGCGATCATAAAACATTTACTACGGGCATTCCATTCAAGTCACAGCAACCTAAAATAAAAGCTCCCTGTGCTGGGATTGGTGAGGTCTCAGTCCTCTGGGAGGACTGATGAAGTATGAAATTTCTTAGTTTTCAAGTGGACAGTTGCTAAAAGAGCTCTTGCCATTAGGCAGACATTGCAGATATTTTTAAAATGTCCTCTAGCTTCACTCACAAATATTCTCCCATACTGTCCTCCAGTTCCTTAACAGTCCTTCCATCTTCTTTTCACTTGTGCCATTCACAGCCTTATTCAACCAAAGCAGCCACTTCCGGTCCACATGTCATTACCTCTCATGGCGTTGGGGAAATTTGAGAAAAACTGGGAAGCCCTGTAGAAAATAAAAAGCAAGGAAACAGGAAGGCTTGAAGTCAATGAGAGAAAATGCTAGAAAAGCCCAAGAAGCTAGGAAGGCTCTAATAACAATCTAATGCATTGATTTTCAACTTTTCTCTTTTAGAGACAGTCTCACTCTGTCACCCAGCTGGAGTGCAGTGATGCAGTCGTTGCTCACTGTACCCTTGAGCTCCTGGGTTCAAACGATCTTCCTGCCTCAGCCTCCCAAGTAGCTGGGATTACAGATGCGCACCACCATGCCTGCCTAATTTATTTTTGTTTTTTTTTTGGATAGATGGGTCTTGCTATGTTACCCAGGCTGGTCTTCAACTTCTAGCCTCAAGTTGTTCTCCTGCCTCAGCCTCCAAAGTGTTAGGATTATAGGCATGAGCTACCATGCTCAACCCAACATTTTTTTTTAATATGTAGAATCCTATCTTTAAAAAGTACCTTACATAGGGCCGGGCGCAGTGGCTCACACCTGTAATCCTAGCACTCTGGGAGGCCAAGGCAGGCAGATCATTTGAGCTCAGGAGTTCGAGACCAGCCTGAGCAAGAGCGAGACCCCGTCTCTACTAAAAATAGAAAGAAATTACTTAGACAGTTAAAAATACATAGAAAAAAAGTAGCCAGGCATGGCGGCGCATGCCTGTAGTCCCAGCTACTCGGGAGGCTGAGGCAGAAGGATTGCTTGAGCCCAAGAGTGTGAGGTTGCTGTGAGCTAGGCTGATACCATGACACTCTAGCCTGGGCAACAGAGTGAGACTCTGTCTCAAAAAAAAAAAAAAAAAAGAAAGAACCTTCTTGCTTCTATAGAGGAAGTAATCACCACTCACTTCTATAAGCATCACTATTAAAATCATAGTGGGCTATATCAGTACCTTGGGAAATATTAAGTAATGTATATTGTTTAAAAT
>CAUYRT010035049.1:0-15188 GCA_963574885.1 Lepilemur ruficaudatus
CTGTAATCCTAGCACTCTGGGAGGCCGAGGCGGGCGGATCGCTCAAGGTCAGGAGTTCGAAACCAGCCTGAGCAAGAGTGAGACCTCGTCTCTACTATAAATAGAAAGAAATTAATTGGACAACTAAAAATATATAGAAAAAATTAGCCGGCATGGTGGCGCATGCCTGTAGTCCCAGCTACTCGGGAGGCTGAGGCAGCAGGATCACTTGAGCCCAGGAGTTTGAGGTTGCTGTGAGCTAGGCTGACGCCACGGCACTCACTCTAGCCCAGGCAGCAGAGTGAGACTCTGTCTCCAAAAAAAAAATAACAGAAAATTATAGTTTATTTTATTTGGGACTTTACCAAGAATTAAAAATCATATCTAGTTGGAGTATAATAGTATTTGAAGATCTATTAAAAATATACTCCTGAATCACTGTGCCTTGCTATTATAACATATGTTCATGTATATTCTATAAATAGGTGCAAGGATCTAAGTACTTCATTATGTGGTCATTTACAAAGATTTATATATTGAAAAATATATAACATTTAAATTATTTTTGTTTCTCCTTTATTATGGTTAGAGCACTGTATAGTTTTTTTTTTGTTTACAGGTAGGTGTTATCTGTTTTATTTCATGAAATCTAAGATGCTAAGTTGTAAACATTAAGAAAAAACCCTGCAATTATAATTTAAGATGCCATTCATTGTAAGATTCTGATTTCTAATTTTTTAAAAAGAATTTGTGATATTCAATATATGAATTTTATTTCAGGTTGGTATAGGAGTGTTACAAAGCCCCTGCCGCTCTCCTCACCCAAGAGAGAGTCTCACTATATTACCCAGGGTGGATTCAAACAAAGTATTTTTTATAAAAAGAAGGCATTAGGTCTAACACAGACTGTCAGTGGAAAACTATAAATGAAAGTGAAAGACTTCATTTAAAAAAAAAAAACTGTTACATAAAACGGTATCGATGTGCCATAATTCAGCTAGTTCCTTCTTTTTGAAATTAATCTGGAATTTTTGGGCTGTAAGACATAGAAACTTTTATGCTCGCTTAAGTGTAAGAGGGAATGATTCGTTCATAGGACCAGGACAGATCATTGAATGAAGCTGCAAGATCCAGGGGACCTCTGGAACCAGGGAGTTGATGCCACCAGCATTTTCTTCCTCCATTCATGGTGCAGATACACTTTCTCTGTCCACGTGGCAGGGAAGATGTCTGTTGGAAGCCTTCAATTACATATCTTTCCAGCTTTTGACCCAAAGACTAAGAACTCTTCTTTTCCACCTCCAAATTAAAAAAAAAAAATATCTTGGTAATGATTTTGATTGGCCTGACTTGGATCACATTCTCATCCTTGGATTAATCACTTTACCAGGAATATGGGGAACTTAGATTAATCACTGTGAACAGGCCTGGCTTAAGTGACCTCTCAGTGGCCTGGGTGTGGGGCACTTTTTATTGCCAGAAGAATGCCATGAATGGAATGGGATGGAAGGCAGAGTGAGTACAATACAGACAAAAACAACAGTGTCTATTATAGTGAACATTTAGGTTATTTCCAGTTTATTCCCCTATTGTTATTACAATATAGTCTCTATTTTCACATTTGGTAAATCTCCCTATATAAAAATATTAGCATGGAATTATTATAAAGATCTAAAAGTCCATCTTTTTGTGGAGAAAACATAGTATAGATCTTTCAGATATTCTAAATTTTGCTGTTTTCTCAAAATAAGACTTGTAGAGTCTTCAAATTATGAGCTAATTTTGCAATGCATTTTAAAATGTTGGTAGTGTGGAAGCATTGAGTGAATGAGAATATAATAAGGTTGGGGTTCTAAAATAATAAGGTATGTTAAATTGTGTGTGATTCTATAGTTTTAAACAGTTATAAACACATAAACTCAAATACTGAAATAATTGATTCGAATATGGAATGCGTGACATTTTGCTGTCTCTTTCATATCCTATAATACTTGAGTCCAAGTAATGTAAGTTCAGTGGACTTCTGACTGGTTGTCACATAGTGACAGATTTCTGATTTTTGAAATATGTCACTGCTATAAATCACTAGTTTGCTAGATTGAACTAGCAAGCTATTAAAGAACATGACAGTATTTACTGTAGATAAATGCAAATTTAAAAAGGTTCTGTGTATGAAAGTTTAGATGATTTATTAGCCTTCAGTGCACACATGAATCTGAAGTTATGTAATGGATTTAGAAAATTTCATTTCCTGTGTGAAGGTTCAAATTTGCATATTTATTCTATAATGCAAGTATTAGATCTGAGTCAATAGGATATATAGTTACACTCTATGTGATATCAATATATGCTTAATCAGTTTTTGGTATATTACATAGCAAACCTTTTTTAAGGTATAGGGCAAGTGATTAAATATACCAACATTCCTTTTTTATTTTTTTGGCTGGTGTAGGGAGGGAGGGAGGGAGAATTAAAGAAACTGAAGCCATCTGTAGGTGGCTTCATAATTTGTGCTCATGAGAGTTTCCTTGCCCTTTAATTTGGCTCATTTTCTACCAATTGGAGATTCATCTACGTTAAAATATAGTTTTCTTTTCAATGGGAGATAATCAGTGATACAGTTAATCCTATGACAAATTCACACCTCACATAACTTCTTTTTTTAAGTTAAACCTTTTATTTTGAGTTAATTACAGATTCACATACAGTTGAAGAAATAATAGAGAGAAATCCCTTATACCTTTTATCTAGTTTCCCACAATGGGAAAATCTTGCAAAAGCAGTACAATATTGATAATGATCTAATCAAGATACAGAAAATTTTCAACACATAGGGAGCCCTCTTGTTGCATTCTTGTAGCTGCACCCACTTTCTTTTCACTGTACCACATCTTTTTTTTTGAGACAGAGTCTTGCTCTGTTGCCCAGACTAGAGTGAGTGCCATGACGTCAGCCTCGCTCACAGCAAACCTCAAACTCCTGGGCTCAAGCAATCCTTCTGCCTCAGCCTCCCAAATATCTGGTACTACAGGCATGTGCCACCATGCCCAGCTAATTTTTTTCTATATATATTTTTAGTTGGCCAATTAATTTCTTTCTATTTTTAGTAGAGACGGGGTCTTACTCTTGCTCAGGCTGCTTTTGAACTCCTGACCTTGAGCCATCTGCCAGCCTTGGCCTCCCAGAGTGCTAGGATTACAGGTGTGAGCCACCACGCCCGGCCAGTGTACCACATCTTAAGCCCTGGCAACCATCCATCTGTTCTCCATTTCTATAATTTTGTCAGTTCAGGAATTTTACATAAGTGGAATCATACAGTATGTGAACTTTTGGGTTCTTTTTTCATTTAGTACAGTTTTCTGGAGATTCATCAAGATTGTTCTGTGTATCAATAGTTTGTTCCTCTTTATTATTAAATAATATTTTATGGTATGTATGTACCACAGTTTAACTATTTAGCTGTTGAAGGACATCTGAATTGTTTTCACTTTTTGGCTATATTACTAATAAAACTGCTATTAACATTTGTGTACAGGTTTTTGTGTGAACATAAATTTTCATTTCTCTGAGAAGAATGCCAGGAGTGTGTTTGCTAGACTGTATAGTAGTTGCATTTTTTAATTTTTTTTTTTTTTTTTGAGACAGTATTGCTTTGTTGCCCAAGTTAAAGTGCCGTGATGTTAGCTCACAGCAACCTCAAACTCCTGGGCTCAGGTGATCCTCCTGCCTCAGCTTCCCAAGTAGCTGGGACTATATGCGTGCACTACCACACCCGGCAACTTTTTTCTGTTTTTAGTAGAGATGGTGTTTTGCTGTTGCTCAGGCTGGTCTTGAGCTCCTGACCATCCTCCTGCTTTGGCCTCCCACAGTGCTAGGACTACAGGTGTGAGCCAGCTTGCCCAGCCCTAGTAGTTGCATATTTAGTTTTTTAAAGAAATTATCAAACTATTTTCCTCATTGGTTATATCATTTTACATTGCGACCCAACAACATATGAGTGATCCAGTTTCTCCACATCCTCACCAGTGTTTGGTGTTGTCACTATTTTTTTATTTTAATCATTCCGATTGATGTGTAGTGATATCTCATTGCAGTTTTAATTTGTGTTTCTCTAGTGGCTAATGATGTTGAACTTTCTTTTCATGTGTTTGTTTTCTATATGTCCTCTTCAGTGAAGTGTCTGCTCCTATCTTCTGCACATTTTCTAATTGCATTGTTTGCTTTTCATTCTTGACTTTTGAGAGCTCTTTGTATATTTCAGATATTATCCTTTTGTCGGATATGTTGTTTACAAATATTTTCTCCTAGTCTGGTAGCTTGTTATTTCATCCTCTGAACAGGGCTTTTGGTGAGCAGAAGTTTTTAATTTTGATAAGGTCCAATTAATCAATTTTTCCTTTTATAGATCTTGCTTTTGGTGTCAGGTGCCTAGCCCTAAATTCTGAAGATTTTCTCCTATGCTTTTCTAAAAATTTTATATTTACATTTAAGTCTGTGATCCATACTGAGTTAGGTTTTGTGTAAGGTGTGATACTTAGGTAAAGGTTCATTTGTTTGCCTATGGATGTCTAATTGCTCCAGCACCGTTTGTTGAAAAGAGTATCCTTCCTCCACTGAATTGCTTTTTGCACTTGGTCAAAGTTGTTGGGCATATTTGTGTGGGTCTGTTTCTGGGTTCTCTGTTCTATGTGATTGATTTATGTGTCTGTCCCTCTCCCAGTTCCTCACATTGTTGATAACTGTAGCTGTATAAGTTTTGAAATTGGGTAGATGGATTCTTTCTACTTTATCTTTCTCTTTCAAGATTGTTTTTGCTATTCTAGTTCCTTTGCTTTTCCATATAAATCTTAGAATAATCTTTTCTATGCCTGCAAAAATCTTGCTCGGTTTTGATAGGAACTGTGTTAGACCTATATATCAATTTGAGGAGAATCAACAGCTATAGTATGAGTGCAGTTTCTCCATTTATTTCTTCTTTGATTTCTTTCATCATCATATTATTGTTTTGACCGTTTAAGTCCTGTACATGTTTTGTTAGATTTACGTCTAAGTATTTCAAATTTTTGAGCAATTGTTAATATTATTATATTTTTGATTTCATTGCACACGTGTTCCTTGGTAGTATATAGAAGTATAATTGATTTTCTATGTTTGTCTTGTAACCTGTGACCTTGCTGAACTCATTTATTTTCTCTCTAGGAGGTGTCTTTTGGAAATGCCTTTAGATTTTCTATAGATAATCATATTATCTGCAGATAGGGAGAGTTTATTTCTTCCTTTCAGTCTGCATGCCTTTTATTTCTTCTTGCTGAATTATCCTGGCTGAAACTTCTAGCACTAAGCTGAATAAGAGTGGTGAGAGTGCACATCTTAGCCATGTTCCTGATCTCAGGGGAGAAAGCATTTAGTCTTTTATCATTGAGTGTAGTATTAGTTGTAGGTTTTATGTAGATGTTCTTTATCAAGTTGAGGAAGTTCTCCTTTGTTTTTATTTTTATGAGAGTTTTTTTTAATCATGAATGGTAGTGTTGAATTTTTGTCAAATGCTTTTTCTGCATCAGTTGATATGATCCTGTGATTTTCTTGCATTAGCCAATTAATATGGTATATTACATTTTGATTGATCTGTAAATATTGAAACAGTGTTGCATCTCTGGAATAAAATCTACTTGGTCATAGTGTAAATTCTTCTTATATGTTGCTGAATTCCACTTGCTAATTTTTTGTTAAGAATTTTTGTGCCTATATTTATAAGAGATATTGGTGTACAGTTTTTTTGTTTTTGTTTTTGGTACTGTCTTTGTCGTGTTTTGGTATCATGGTAATAGTAGCTTCTTAAAATGAATTGAGAAGTATAAAATTGGTGTCAATTTTTTAAAAAATGTTTGGTAGAATTCTTCAGTAAAACCATGTGACCCTTGAGATTTCTTTTTTGAGTTTTAAAATTATGAATTTAATTTCCTTAATAATTTTAGGGTATTCAACTTGTCTGTTTCACATTGGGTGAGTTGTGGTAGCTTATGTTTTTGAGGAAGTGGCCCATTTCATCTAAGTTGTCAAGTTATGTGTTTAGACTCATTTGTAGTATTCCCTTATATTTTTGCTGCCTACAAGATCTGTAGTGATATTTTGTTTCATTCCTTGTGTCTTCTTTCTTGTTTCTTTGTCAGTCTTGCTAAAATGCTATCAATTTTATTGATCTTTTCAAAGAACTAGCTCGTTCTAGCTGTTTAGTTCATTGATATTTCTGTATTGTTTTCCTGCTTTCTGTTTCATTGACTTCTGTGCTTATCTTTTTTGTTTGTTTGTTTAAAAGACAGGGAAGGTCTCTCTCTATTGCCCTGGCACAATCATAGCTCATTGCAGCCTTGAACTCCTGGGCTCAAGCTATCCTCCTGCCTCAGCCTCCCGAGTAGCTGAGACTACAGGTGTGTACCACCATGCCTACCTAATTTAAAACATTTTATTTTTTTGTAGAGACAGGATCTGGCTATGTTGCCCAGGCTGGTCTCAAACCAGCAGTCTTCCCTTCGTGGCCTCCCAAAGTGCTGGGATTACAGGCATGAGCCACCATGCCTGGCCAATAATGTAAATATCTGATAGCTGTATACCTAATCTCTGGTTTACATCCCTGTTGCCTAGGAGTTCACCTTCCCTCAGTTTTAGTGGGAATGCATATGATTTGATTTTTTGTGGATAATGTAAAAACTAAGAACAACTATTTTTTTCTTGTCTGGTTTTCTACTTATGTATGTTCAGTGCCTCTGAAGACTAAAATATCTTATTTTTTACCCTCATGTTCAAAGAAATTATTTACTTGTTTTGAAAAATGAAATGTGTTATGAATGTATAACTTTTAAAATGAAATTCTTTTGTAACCCTGCCCTCCAAGATAACCATCACTAAACAGTCTGTTGCATATTCTTTGGTATTTTCTATGGAACTGCTATCATACATAATGCATAAATATGATATGTGTATGTTAGAGGTGCACAAAACAGACTTTTTGTCTAGGTGCTAAATCCATATGAGGTTAAAACCAAATATCATCATTGTAGAAGGAATTTCTGTGATATGAAATAAATGTAGATAGACCAGGTGTGTTGGCTTATGCCTGTAATCCCAGCACTCTGAGAGGCTGAGGCGGGTAGATTGCTTGGGGCCTGGAGTTTGAGATCAGCATGGGCAATATAGTAAGACTTTGTCTTTACAATAAGTAAAAAAATTAGTTGGGTTCAGTGGTACATACTTGTAGTCCCAGGTACTGGGGAAGCTGATATGGGAGGATCGCTTGAGCACAGGAGTCTAAGGCTGCAGTGAGCTTTGATGGTACCACTGCATTCCAGCCTGAGTAACAGAGTGAGACCCTGTCTCTAAAAGAATAAAAAACAAAGTAAATAAAAAATAAGTTAAAAAAAGATAAATGTAAAGTTTTATTAACATTTTTGATTCTTATTGTAATTTTATTAATAAACATTCTAATAGTCAATTTCTGTGGTCACTGAATGGCATGTTTGTAAACCTAAGTACTCTCACTTTCAGCTGAAGTGGATTGAAGAGTACAATGTTACTTTGGCTAATGCTCAGTAAAGGATTGATGTAAAGGGTGATTGTTATGTTACCACCAACATATTGAACTAACTTCTTTCTCCACTAGTAACTGACTAGGTAACCAAGTAATGTAGGGACCTAACACATTTTGTTCAATGTTTAGGAATGTTCTTAAAGGCTGGTACACTAATGAAATGATGATATAATCTAATCTATTATTACCCTGTGTTTTATTATTTATATACAGTGAAACCTTGCCATAATAACACATTTGGAATCTAAAAAATTCAGTTGTATGAAATTTGGGGTTGGATTAGTTTGAGAGTAATTAAGGACTGTATTATTTAATCCAGGTTGTCATAAAAGGCACAGAAGTAAAATAATAGTGAAACTCAGTATTATACACAGTTGAACCAAGAAAGCTCAAAATAATTGGTAGGCACTTCATATCCTCTCCCCAACTCATTGCAGTTTATCCCAGCCCTTCAGATGTGCAGTGGCAGAATAGGAGGCATAGGACAATGACCAACACTTACTTGAATTCAGTCACCACAGGCTTTTTTTTTTTTTGCTTTAAAAAAGAATGTAATGTTGGCCCAATGTGGTGGCTCACACCTGTAATCCTAGCACTCTGGGAGGTAGAGGCGGGCGGATAGTTTGAGCTCAGGGGTTTGAGACCAGCCTGAGCATGAGCGAGACCCCCTCTCTACCAAAAATAGAAAAAATTAGCCAGGCATGGTGGTGCATGCCTGTAGTCCCAGCTACTTGGGAGGCTGAGGCAGAAGGATCGCTTGAGCCCAGGAGTTTGAGGTTGCTATGAGCTAGGCTGACGCCACGGCACTCTAGCCAGGGCGACAGAGTGAGACTCTATCTCAAAAAAAAAAAAAAAATGTAATGTTATCTTTCAGCTGTCTAGCATTTTCAAATGTTGTATTACTGGCCAGGTGTGATGGCTTTACGCCTGTAATCCTAGCACTTTAGGAGGCTGAAGCAGGAGGATGGCTTGAGGTCAGAAGTTTGAAACCAGCCTGGGCAATACAGTGAGACCCAGTTTCTACAAAAAAAAAAAAAAAAAAAGAAAGAAAAAGAAAAAAAAAATTAACCAGGCACATGCCTGTAGTCCCAGCTACTTGGGAGGCTGAGGCAGGAGGATCAGTTGAGCCCAGGCACTTGAGGTTGCAGTGAGCTATGATCATGCCACTGCACTCTAGCGCAGGTGTCAGAGCAAGACCTTGTCTTAAAAAAAGAGAAACAATGACTGACAGTCTTTTTCCTTATATTTACCTATTCGAGTTCTTAATCATTTTTAGATATAAAATTAATAGCTTTCAAAATAAATATTGTAGCAGTTTATTATAATAAGAAATATACATCAATTCCCCATTTTTACCATATAAAGCACATAAGATTTCTGTTTTAAAATTTGTATTTGAAAGTGAATATTAATAAATCGAATGATTTGCCTTATTTACACTGCTGATATTGTAATACTGATTATATGATGTTAGTATACTTGATAATATAATTATTTATCATCAGTACTTCAGGAATGCCAGAAATGATGCAAAAGTGGATACTTAGCTGAAACCAAGCAGTATATTTTGGCTTAATACCTATGCTGAAGCTGAATTTTCACTTACCTCTAATTTAAGTGTAATTGTATCTTTTAAAAAAAATGTCGTGGTCATACAGTAAATTCTGTCCTGCAACTTTTAAAAAAATTTTGTACTATGTCTTGAACATCTTCACATGCCAGCACTTATAGATTTATATTCTTTTTAAAAGGCTACATGATATTCCATTATATGTCCCAGTGTTATATATATTTCTCTGTTGCTGGATATTTAGGCTATTTCCAGTGTTTCAGTCTTACAAGCAGTGCTGCAATATATATCTTATTTTCTGTGTATAATTTTTTAGAAGATACTTTTGTAAGTACTTGAATTATTGGATTCTGCTTTTTATTCTTGAGATTTAAATGCCTTCCACCTCTCACAGTGACGTGGATGTTTGAGATGGAAAAAAAGGAACTTTATAGTATCCAGGATTATAGAGCGTGATTTCATGCCAAAGTGCATACTGTTTGCTACTCTTACCTGGAATTTTTTCTCTGTCTTTTCTCTTCCTTAAGACAGGGAGTATGTGTGACTTTGAAGAGAGTATAATGTGGTTTTAAAGCCTGGGTATTCTTTTTTCTTAATCTCATTTTTCTCATTGCCAAAACTGTCCTCTTGCCATATGAACTGATTTTTTAAATTGGTATTTTCTTTTCAGTTTGGTCTATATACTCACAATAGTAGTGATTCTCATTTCTTATATATTTGAAAACCATAATTGACTTAGCTATATGATCTTACATCTTACATTCCTAGCTGGGCATCTGTCACTATTTAAACATTTTAGCCTAAATATTTGAAATAGCAAATATTTTCTGATTAGCTTTGAAGTAATGATAAAACTAATAAGTGGAACTACTTTATTCTTCAGACATTTTGTTTAAGTAGAGATTTAGTATATTGTGCTATGTATTCTTTTACTTATATATTAATATTATAATAAATTTCCAACATAATCATAGACCCCAAGATATATTCACTTTTGTTGTTATTAAACTTTAAAATCAGCTTCTTATTTATCAGAGCTTGTATTATCTCATTTGAATAAATTTAATACCTGAAGTCTTTTTTGATTCTAGAATGACCACTGATATCTTTGTGCATGAAAACTTAGTATTATTATATCATTTCATTAGGATTGTATTTGCCTAGAAGTAATAGAAAATACATCTTATGGTAACTTAATGAAATACAGATTTTATTTTTTGAATATAACAAGGAATTTGGAGGTAGGCAGTTGCTGGCATTAGTGGTTCTGCTTAATAATGCCTCAAGATCTACTTTCTGCCTTTTCTGCCATTCTTAATATTATTGGCTTTTTGTCTGGCCTTGTGCTTGTAAACTCATGATATCAAGATGGCAGCTGAAGCTCTGGGTATCATATCTGTGCCTGGGTAATACATAGCGAGACCTTAACTCTAAAAAAAAAAAAAATTGGAATTAAAAAAAAGAAAAAAAGCTTCCATTGTCAAATAACTTTTGGGAAGTCCATGCATTGGTTATACATCTTGCTTTTGGGATGTGTAATGTACAGTAGCATGTTGAAGCTTTGGTAATTCTATCATCTAAACTTCTCTTTAGCATTGTTTAATCCATTATTTCTCAGACTTACTTGATCATGGAACCTTTTTTCTTAATACTGCTTTTATAGACATACTGTTGTGCTGTGAATATTCCTAAATCTTATGAAAGGTACAGTGAACAAAGAGAAGAGATTTCTACTAGTTTCTAGGGTATTTGAGGATTTAAAAAAGTATAAAGATGGTATGTCTAATTCACTATCAGTAAGACATACATTTTGACTAATTTCTTATTGTTAATGAAATTCACAGATTTTTCAAATACCTTTTTTAGTTCACTATTTAACAAGACTTTAAAAAACCTAACAAATATTAGATTATTAATGAAGCTGTAAGGAAGGCATGAGACTATGAGTCAGTCTAATTTGTAGTCTTGGCTGTGAATGAACACAGATTTGTTTTTTTTGTTCCTCTGTCAAATAGATGTGATAATTGACTGATCTGGGTAACTTACAGTGTTCTTGTAAGGATTAGTTATAACAAAAGAATTGGAAATCTTATGTGAATGTAAGTTTATTGATTGTCTTACTGAAATACTGAAACTTCTGGACATTCTAACAAATAGTGAAAGACCCAGAAGATAGTTAAGTAGAAGAAGGAGAACAAAAAAAACCTCAAAGGAAGTATTTTCAGTTCAGAATATCAAATGACAAGATGTTACAATTGTTGACCATGGAGTTTACTTTAACCCACTTAAGCTAAATAAATATATGGAATTTTATGACTACAGTAAGTCTTAGAATCTTTATTAATATATTAGTGGAAGGCTTCCAAGCCTAGATAAGTCTCATTGTGAGATTATGGTGTAATTCTATTTCTTTCAGTCTTCTAAATGTATTTGTGATTGTAACTTAAATGGCACAATGCTAAGCATCAAAATTCTCTGTTTTCCTCTTAATTTTTTATCTTTGGAAATAATATTTACACTTACTGATATATATATCCTTGGGATCCATTATATATTAAGTACTGTGCTAGGCTTAAAATGTATAAAAAATATTTTTTAGAAACTATTTCTATTTTTAAGGACCACCATTCATGCTATTTAAATGGCAAAGGCTGACTTGGGCAATAATTGGAGAGCAAGTGATTAAAATGTGTGATATGAAAAAAATATGTGTGATATGGTTGAAATATTAGTTTGACTTGTGAAATTGTTGTATTATAGTCAGAAACAGTTGAATATTGGTAATATGATATGGGTCATTCTAGTTTATCGTAGGCTGCAGAGGTAAAAATGGTTCTCTGTAGAGATATGTGTTGTGTTGGACCTTAAGAAAATGTTAAGAATGGTTCTTTAAAGGAAGCACGAAAGAGGGAAGGCAAATATAAAGAATACCAAATTTAACGTCATTTTCTGAAGTAAGAAATTTTAATATGAGACTAAGTGTTCTGTGGTTCCGGGGACTTAGACATAGTTTATAAAAATTATAATTTTAGAAGGGACAAGGGAAAACCAGAGTGAGCTGAAAATTTGTTTACCCAACCCATATTGTAATAGGTGAAAGCAGTTTAGAATTCAAATTGGATCCTGAAATAGCAGGTTTGATTGCCTGTAACTAATAATTAGGAAATATTTTAGACCCTTATATTTGTGTGAAGTTCTTTGGGTGGGATATGTTGAAAATTTGTATTTGTTTCCAATGATATTTTACTTTCATAATTGTAATTTATATTAAATTTATTCTTTTTCTTATATACATTGCATCTACCTCATAGTTTTCTTTACTAGTGATAAAAACACTTTACTGTCTTTACTTACAGAGATTTAAAATTCCAGTAGAGACAAATATTACTACAGGAGTCCCCATGTTATGGATGACCTGGCTTATGGTGTTCCATACTTACGAATGGGCTCCCAAGGCTCCCCATAAGGATAATTTATAATTAAATAATTAAATTAATAATTCAGGAACTAGTTTCTTTTGTGCATGTAAACAAACCCACATGGCGAAATGGTTCATTAAGTGTAGCATCTTTATGCTAGCGGCTAGTCTCATTGTTTATACGGCTGCTTACACACAGCATCACTTTTGTCTTAACTTTTTAATTCAGTTTTGTGAGTCTGTGTTTACCCTTATGAGCAAAAGTCCACTGCAAGTCCAGTCCAGAGGAGCCTGCAGCGAAGGGAAAGATGATTACAGTGGAAACAAAAGTAGAAATAATTAAGTGTTGCAAGAAAAGCCAGATACCACCGTTCATTGGGAAAGCATCCGGCTTCAGTGGCTCAACTGTCAGAACAATTATAAAGGATAAAGTGAGAATGATGGAACATGTGAAAGGCAGTGTTCCAATGAAAGCATCAGTTATTACTAAACAGCATAGTGGATTAATTGTTGAAAGGTTATTATAATATTTATTGGTTAAAAGATCAAAATAAGTGTAACATTCCTGTTAGCCTAGCATACAAATTAGGTTAGTGTTAACCTTCAATATTCTGTTTTGAAATTTCTGCTGTTTCCTATCCAAACTTTTTTATATGAGTTTGCTTTTAGGTTCTATTTGTTTGAATTAAAAGAAATAGAACAATAGTTATTGTAACTGTAACTTGTTATTACAATACAGGGATATTATGGTATTATACTATATTATTATTACCATATGTATGCCATTATAGTATTGTTTTTATTATTATTACCAATTATTACTGCATATGTGCTATTCATCAGGGATCCCAGTTACATACAAATCCAGCCTAAAGATGTTCTCAGGAACATATCTTGTTCATAACCCAGGGACCGCTTGTATTTATGAAATTTTTGGTTTGACAGTGAACATATTTCTTAAAACAGTCTGGATTATACTACCACGGTTTCTGTAGTGTTAAATATTGTATAAGAATTGGCTAGACTTGGTGGCTCACACTTGTAATCCCAGCCCCTTGGGAGGCTGAGGTGGGAGGATTGCTTGAGGCCAGGAGTTCAAGACCAGTCTGGGTAACAGTGAGACCCTGTCTATACAAAAACATTTTTAAAAATTAGCCAGGCTTGATGGTACCAGCCTGTAGGCCTAGCTACTCAGGAGGCTGAGGCAGGAGGTTTGCTTGGGCCCAGGAATTCAAGGTTATAGTGAGGTGTGATCAGGCCATTGCATTACTGCACTGCAGTCTGGATGACAGAATGGATCCCTGTCTGAGAAAAACAAACAGGAAAACTCCACATGCATTAAAAAGTGGGTGTGTGTAATAATTGCTTGGTGCTTTTTGTGTTCTAATTCACAGGATTCACATCATTGTTGATTACTAGAAAAGTCTCAATATTACAGCAGATTATTCCATTCATCCTTCCTTTCAATGTTTTGCTTTTGGACTTTCCTATTAAATGTGTGTTTGTCTTTCTCATGTTATCCTCCACGTCTTGCAACCTCTCTCATACTTTCTGTCTCCTTTTCTCTCTCTCCTGCATTCTTGGAATATCCTCAGTTTTGTCTTTCAGTTCCCACATCCTTTATTCAACTCCTTTTAATCTACTTTTCAAATATTTAATAATAAGCAATCCAGTAAGAATATAGTCAGGGAACAGGCTGTTCTGTGGGTTCTGTTTCTAAAGTTATCAGGGCACATATCCAGCTCTCAAAAGTATGTCAGGTTTGGGTGTGGTGGTTCACACCTGTAATCCCAACACTTTGGGAGGCTGAGGCAGGAACATTGCTTGAGTCCAGGAGTTTAGGACCAGCCTGGGCAACATGGCAAGACCCTGTCTCTACAAAAAATTAGCTGGGTGCAGTGGTCCACGCCTATAACGTCAGCTACTCAGGAGGCTGAGGTGGGTGGATCCCTTTAGCCTAGGAGTTTTAACCTGTGTGACACAGTGAGACCATGTCTCTATTTTAAAAAAAAGTATGTCAAAATAGACTCTGGGCAAGTTAACACTTGCTATAGTATATGTGGTAGGAATGGAGATATGTCACTTGAGATATGGATAATTTTTTTTCAATTTCTGAGAAAATGCAACTAACAGTATATATGTATAAGTAGGTTTTCAGCTGATAAAATAGAGAGGCTCATAGTAACAATGGTTTCTGCAAGTTAGAATTGTATTTGTCCTTTAGGTAAAAGTCTGGGTAGTGTGCTACTGTGGTGGTTCTTTTAATTGTCAGGATTCAAAAAGATGGATCTTTTTGCTGTTTTATCTTCAACATAAGAATTGCAGCTTAGATTCTAAGATGGCCACTGTAGCTCTTCTTGCCACTGTTTCTGCATCTTAAGCAGTAGGAAGGAGGAAAGTTGGAGAGGTCATGTCTTTCTTTCTTTTTTTTCTCATTACATTTTTTTTTTTTTTTGAGACAGTCTCACTCTGTTGCCCAGGCTAGAGTGCCGTGACGTCAGCCTAGCTCACAGCAACCTCAAACTCCTGGGCTCAAGCGATCCTCCTGCCTCAGCTGCCCGAGTAGCTGGGACTACAGGCATGCGCCACCATGCCCGGCTAATTTTTTCTATATATTTTTAGTTGGCCAATTAATT
>CAUYRT010035054.1:0-26729 GCA_963574885.1 Lepilemur ruficaudatus
CCTGTAGTCCCAGCTACTCGGGAGGCTGAGGCAGGAGGATCGCTTGAGCCCAGGAGTTTGAGGTTGCTGTGAGCTAGGCTGACGCCATGGCACTCTAGCCTGGGCAACAGAGTGAGATTGTGTACAAAAAAAAAAAAAGACCATCAATTTCTTTCCATTATTTCATGTAAAGGATATTCTACGTGGGGTTTATCAACTTGGTAAATTTAAAAATTCAAACTCCTTACAGAAATTTGTTATCTTAAGTAAATAAGAAGTTCTTGATTTCCTTGTATCTGTTACTCTTAACGTTATTTCATGGACTCACGTGTAGGAACCTTAGGGACAGACTCGTTCCAATTTTCCACAGTATGTTCAGTAAAACCCCAGAGGCTTGAAGATAGTGCCTTAGGTATTGTTGGGGCCACAGCGGGGTGAGACAGGCTTCCAGACATACCCACCACCAGAGCAGCTTGGCTTTTCTGTTTTATTATATATTAGGCTTCTAAGTAAGATTTCATTTCAGGAAAAGGGTCTGCTAATCGAAACCTTTTGTTTTTTCTACCTTAAGTATTTGCAATGAGGACTTTGAATGTCATCAAGGCAGACAGTACCACCTTTCTATCAAGGTTCTGAAAATGCATTTCTGAGACTGACAAAACAAATAACAGCCCAAGTTCTTGCTCTGGTACTTATTAACCTCCTTGAGGACAGAGCAAATGTTATACCTTTGCTTTTCCACTGTCTTGTGCCTAATAGTGTTGAACACATACTCGGTGCTCAAGCATATTGTATGAAACCAACAGACTTTCTTTCTTATTATGTTTACTGGCTGTGTAAGCAAAGCAATAATAATAATAACCGTAAAGCAAAGACATTTACGTTTGTGTGCACATATGAGAACACTTTAATACTAAATGAATAAGAAGAATCATGGATATAGTAATAAAATAAATAACATAATAAATACTATAATAATAAGAATGAAGAATAAGGAAAAGACCAAAGAACCTTTCTCTGTGACTTGAGGTTTTACATGAATCGTACGGGGAAAGTCAACAGGGGCCTATAGATACAAGATACCTACCCTAAAAGCATGATTTCTCTTGGACTTCAAAATGCCATTATTCTTGCCACTATTGGTACTGCTACTACTACTTTTTCTTCACCAGGTGCATGTTCTCCAAACAGCAGCTAGACTCTCCTAAAACTTACTTAAGTTATATCATTCGTCTGCTGAAGCCTCAAAATGGCTTCCCATCTTGCTTAGTAAAAGCCAAAAGTCCTTACAGTGGCCAAGGCCCTACGTGACCAGTGCACAAACACACACCCCCAGCCCTGATCCATATCATGCATTTTTCCCCAACTTTATTTCTCACCATCTTGTTACCCTACTCCAGCCACGTTGACCTCTTGACCGTTCTCCGTGGCATCAGGGCATGCTGTTCCTACCTTGGGGCCTTTGTACTTGCTGTTACCTCTGCCTGACACATTCTTCTCCCAGATACCCACAAGGCTTGGTCACTTAGTTCTTTCGGGTCTCTGCTAAAATGCTACCTTCCCAGGGAGGCCTTCTCTAACCATCTTATATTAAATAACAATGCCCGGCAAACATTCCCTAACACCCTTACCCTGCTTTTTCTCCATGGCACTTATTAAATTGACACATTTATATATTTATTGCCTGTTTTCCCACACTACAACATAAGCTCTTCAAGAGCAGGGACTTTATTTCTGTGCACTGCTGGAATCCTATCACTTAAATGTTTTTTGAACTGTGTTTTCATCATTATTTTTAAAAATTTCCTTGCAGTGCCTATGTCGGGAGAAAGCTAAACAGGAACTTGAGACGTCTAGAAATCTGTATTTCCCCAACTTTCATGGATTTGCACTAGAGGCTCCCAACAAGTAGGTCCACTTTAGGTCTATGCTCCAGTCTAGTAGGATTTGAAACAAGAGGGGAATCCAGTCAATACAACCTCTTCTACTATACTCAGGGACTTGACAGCACAGAATTCCTCCCCTCCCCATCTCATCTCAAGGTTTTGTTTTCTCCCAAAAAAAGATAGGGACCCCTGGAATACTGTGCTGTACCTCGCACAGAGCAGGTACTCAGACTGACTACATTCCAGCTTTGGAATCAGCCCACACTAAACCTCTCCGGGTTCCAGAAAACCAAAATAGAAAGCCTTCTCAATCACAGAATTGAATCTCATAGAAGTTTTTATTTCAGTGATCAACAGAATGCAGTAAATGTAATCTACACTGATTTAACATTAGGCATGCACCTCTACCTGAAACTGCTATTAGTTTTTGACTGGCCTAAATCTTTATAACTTATTTAGGCACATCTTTAAAGTTTTTGTACCCTGATATACAAGGTAAGTTAACTTCTTCCTTGTGGCAGTCTAGTAATGAGAATTATGTTCACTGGCTAGATTCCTTTATAACTAAAGGCCTCTAGACTCTCAGACTGCCTATAATACCTTGAGACCATAATTTAATACAGGTATTTCAACAAATCACAGTACAGGGGAAGGAAATAATCTACAAAGCTGAAGTGCACAGTATTAACACTCCATAGATCTTTTTTCCCCAACATTAACAGTCATACATTAGATAAGGAGGCCCGCAGTTAAATACCAAATTATCCTTCCCCAACTGCTATCTTTTCTGAAAGATACAATGATTTCCCCAAAAATCCAAAATGAATCCACACAAATAAGAGATTTTACCTATGTGGTCCCACAATCAAATTATAGAAAGCAGTTCCACTATCAAAATTACAGGAAGCAGTTAATGGGCCTTTGAGAAAAGCATAGTCCCACACACAGTAATACACATCTAATAGAGTTTTCCATTCATCTGTCAATTATTTTCACAAGATTGGCATTAAAAAACACAACCAAATACACATATAACCCTCAAGCCCCACACACACAAATTGGTTTTTGTTCTTTCTCAGATGACATGATGTCCCAAGAGTGACAAAAGATGGGAGCCAACTCCCCATAGCCATTTCTTCAATCATCCCATCAACAGCTCTTCATTTCTTGAACTACCTTCTTTTTCCAAAAAGGTAATGCTGAGATCAGTCAGAAAGGCTTTCTGAGAAGACTGGCTTGGATTTCTGGGTCTGTGCCAGTCGATTCAAGATGAATTGGCTTGTATCAATGAAGCGCTCAACGCAGTTCACAAAACAGGCCTCAGCCCGACTGTCCAACTTTGGCCCAGGCTTGTCCATGCACTTCTCCCAACAAAGTTCGGTCATCTGGTGCACCAGCTGCTGGAAGCGCTGCTTCTGAGTCTCCACCTCAATGAAATGCTGCAACTGCGGGTCCACAGCGCCCAAACCCGCCGCGGAGGAAGACGAAGAGGAATCCATCCCAGCGCGACCACGCGTGCCGATACGGACTCCGCACCAACTCACCGACTTTCACATGCCGTTTAGTGATTCTTATTATGTATGTACTGTAGTTTAAGCATCCCTCTTCCTACTGATGGACTTTTTAGTTTGGTTCCAGTTTAATATTACAGATAATTTCTGGGTTTTACCATTTGATAGTGGTACAGGCACTGTTTTTTCTTCTTTTTTCAAAGTTCCACAGATAATTACAATGTTGACAATTATGCCTCCAGTTTATCTTTAAAGGTGTTCTGTAGTTCTAGAATTCTATGTCCAGGAAGTCAGACAGTGCCCACCACTCAGCAGGGGCCAGAGCCTGCCTTGGAGCTGAGGGAGGAGAGCTTCAGAGACCCTGCAGAGGTTGTAGGCACAGGGGCTGAGGTAGATTACCTGGAGCAGTTTGGAACTTCCTTATTTAAGGAGTTGGCCTTAAGGAAACAGCCCTTATACCTAGTTTGACCCACTACTGAAGGACAGTCCTTGTCGACCAGTGACCACAGCCACTGGGACAAACAGCACACATGACACAGACTGGCCTTCCTCAGGAAGTCTGCTAGGCCACACTCGTGGAGTTTGATTTCTTGGGAGTGCTGGATGTTCCTGTGCCGGGCCCACCCCCGTGTGTCCTCATGCCTGGGAGCCCACCCCTGCCTGCCCCTGGGCCCATCGCAGACCTGCTGCAGTACAGCCAGAAGGACCTGGACATGGCAGTCAAAGTGACACAGGAGGAAAACCTGGATCTGAAATGCAAGTATGAGGAGCTCCACGGGAAGAACCTGGAGCTGGGGAAGATCACAGACAGATTTGAGGCAGTCTTGTACCAGGCAATGGAGGAGGCTCAGAAAGAGGAGGAACTTGCCAAAGCCAAAATCCGGAAAGTTCTAAAAGAAAAAGACTAACTTACTGCTGAGCTGAACCTCATGGAAAAGTCCTTCTCCAACCTCTTCAGACGGTTTGAGAAGCAGAAGGAGGCGATTGAAAGCTACCACAGGAACGAAGAGTTGCTGAGGAGTATTTAGTGAGGATTGACAAAGGGCCAGAGATACCAAGCACTGAAGGCCCACGTGGAAGAGAAGCTCAAGCTGGCAAATGAGATTGTCCAGGTCTGGAGCAAGGCCCAAGTGGAGGCCTTGGTGTTCCAGGCAAGCCTGAGGAAGGAGCAGATGCGGATCCACTCGCTGGAGAAGACAGTGGAGCAGAAAACTAAAGAAAACGACGAGCTGACCAGGATCTGTGATGACCTTGTCTTCAAGATGAAGATCTGACCAGAAGCCACTGACCAGCAGCCACCCTCCCTTCTGTCTATCTAAATAGAAAACTTTCTTGATGCCAATCTTTTTGGAGAGGCTCTAGAGCATTGCTTCTCAGAGGGTGATTTGAGAACCTCCTGCCTCATTGTTAATGGAGTGCTTAGTAAAGCTGCAGATTTTTGGCTTTATACTAGATTGGTGTGATTATAATGGAGTTTGCTTGAGAATCTACCCAGGAGATTCTCATGTTCATTCAATGATATTTTAAAATTACTCCGTCTTTGGTTTGTAAAAAATTTATTTTGTCCCAGCTCCATTCGTACAGTTCCGTTTCACTGGAGCTGTAGACAGGTCCAGCAGCTGTCATTTTAACAAGTTAGCACGAGATTTCTTTTTTTAATTTTATTATTACTTTTTTTTTTATGAGATGGGCCTCACTATATCACCCAGGCTGTTCTTGAACTCCTGGGCTCGAGAGATCTTCCCCTCTCAACCTCCCAAGTAGCTGAGACTATAGGCACATGCCACCATGCCCAGCTGAGCCGGTTTCTGGTGCATAATTGGTATTAAGAACAGCAGCGGTTTCAAAGTGAGGTCCCTGTACCAGCAACATTGGCATCACCTGGAACTTGTTTGAAAGGTAAATTCTAAGGCCTCCACC
This sequence comes from Lepilemur ruficaudatus, assembly GCA_963574885.1. NCBI lineage: Eukaryota > Metazoa > Chordata > Mammalia > Primates > Lepilemuridae > Lepilemur > Lepilemur ruficaudatus. The sequence goes on from CAUYRT010035054.1 coordinate 5,297, forward strand.
TAGACCAGAAGTTCTAGGGGTGGGGCCAGCACTGTTTTAGTAAATCCCCCAGGTGATTCAGATGCATACTACAGTTTGAGAAGCTGTTCTAGAAAATGGATTGGTTTGGGATTAAATGGGTTCTGTTGGTTAAATCCTTAGTACCACATAAATCTAATCTCCTATTATAGCAAGTTTGTAAACTGTGGATTATTAAAATACATTTTGGTTATAATTATCCTAAACCAATAAGTGATTTGTTTTTCTAGGATTGACGATGAAGAACAAACACGGATCAGTCTGAATTGTACTCAGAAGGCTTTGATGCAGGTGGTGGCTTTTCTCTCCCAGAACAAACAACTTTATCAGAAGACTGAAATTCTGTCACTAGAGAAGGTAATAAAAATATTTTAACACCTGATCTTACATTACTGTGCATTTGCTTTTTTTGAGACAGAGTCCTACTCTGTTGCCCAGGCTAGAGTGCCATGGCATCAGCTCAGCTCACAGCAACCTCAAACTCCCGGCTCAAGCAATCCTTCTGCCTCAGCCTCCCAAGTAGCTGGGACTACAGGCATGTGCCACCATGCCCGGCTACTTTTTTCTATATATTTTTAGTTGGCCAATTAATTTCTTTCTCTATTTAGTAGAGACGGGTCTCACTCTTGCTCAGGTTGGTTTCAAACTCCTGATCTTGAGCGATCCTCCTGCCTCAGCCTCCCAGAGTGCTAGGTAAATACCATTCTTGACCAAAAGGAAACAGGGCCCCTTGCAGAAACAGCGGATTGCAGGGCTGGGGCGGGGAAAATATAAGATGAGCCTGCAGCATCTCGTTGTGTCATATCATAAGAAAGTGCTTAAAGAATGATGGGCACACAAAGAGGCCCCACTGGCCAAATATGGGACCACGTGAGTATCAAATAACGGTAGTAATAGATTACAAACCACTAAACAAGAAAAGAATCCATGAGTCTGTACTGATACAAATAAGTAAATAAATGGGGAGAGGGAAAAGCTTTTCCTTACAAAGGAATGCCATCTGATGAATATAGAAGGAATTATGGAATCATAAAATCACATTTGGTAATCACAACAGTGATAATTAATTCAGCCAAGAAACATCCTAACTAGTGGGTGAAAGTTTGATGAGGAATAGAATATTTATATAATCTCAAAGTACCTCTGTGAAAAATACTAACGGATTACAAAGAGGGTAAATAGTAAGTTTACAACAGACCTGGCCGTAATTTTAATTTTAATGAGGGGATCACAGTCAACATTGCCAGCAATGAGACAAATAAAGTTGCGTACCATCTGATAGAATGCAGTGAGAACACAGCATCAGTCCTGTTGATAGTCTTCTCCAAAAAATGTACAACCTGAATCTAAACGTGAGGAATTCTCAGAGAAACCCTAATTAATGGACATTCTGCAAAATAACTGGCCTCTAATCACGAGTGCTGAGATCAAGAAATGCAAGGAAAAAATGAGGACTTGTTCCAGATTGAAGAAATCTACAAAGACATGATGACGTGATCCTGGGTTAAAGGCAGATTTACACAGGGTTTGCAGGTTCGGTGGCTACAACGTGCCACCGTCGGAGATGAAGGTTAGGGAGGAGATTATACGTGATTTTACTTGATTGCAGGCAATATTCATGACAGTCAGAGGTGATGAAGCATCTCAAATGGTTCAAGAAAAAACGCTGTACTATTATTACAGCTCTTCTATAAGTTTGACATTATTTCAATTGAAAAGAAAATCAAGCATTTATTGTGAGACTAGTAAATACCGTATCTATTTTTAAACTATTCATATGTCTGTTGTGACAATTAAATCAGTTAATACCTACAAAGCGTTTAGCACAATGCCTCGTGCAGGGCAAGACCTTAAAAATACAACTATGTATAGTGCAACGTATCATAATACTCAATCACAAACACATTTATTCCCTATCCCACTGGCAAGTGAGTATGTTCAGGGAAGTTAAATGGAAGGATTCAATCAGATGGCTGGAATTGTTACTACCAGGAAGCAAATGTCAGGACCAGATGACCTTGAGGCGCCATTTGTACTTAATTGCATCTGGTCCCGTAGTGCTAATTATCATATTTCCTCAGTCCTTTCCTAAGCAGTCTCCTGATTAAAAATCATTTGTTAGGCACAGTACAAAGTACACCGCACCACCAAGGCATTATCAAGGCTTGATTAAACAGTGCACTTCTCTGGGTTTCTCTCGTACCCTTACCCACTCTCACTCTGCACGTGGAGAAGCTGATTCTAAGTGTCCCCCTGCAAGGACACTGAGCAGGTTGACGGCAGAGACAAGAACAAACACCTTGAGAATCATTGACCTTGTTTGCCCCGGCTGGTTCCAAATGACTAGCTCAACGCACAAATTGGAGCCAAAAACTTGGCTCCAACTCGGCCACATTTTTTATAATAATAGGAACCCTCGCTCAATTTGTCCCTTTTCAACTTCAACTTTGAATTTAGTTCCACATCCAAAAATATTATCCCTGGGGCTTAACGCAGCATTTTGAAAACAATTGTGTAGGACTTATGCTGTGCAGAAAGCTAAGTGCCTTTATTTCCAAAATTGTCATTGTAAAAAGCAAAAAAAAAAAAAAGGAGACGAGGAAAAGAAAGAAAAATGCAAACCACTCAGACCCAGTATCTAATTCTCCTCACACCACCTCATTCCTGGCACGCACGGCTCGCTTTGACATCAAGGGGCGCTCTGCCAGGAAAGAGCCACATGGACTGCCGAAGGGAATCACAACCTGACCCTCTCATCTCCTACTCCTCCCCTTCTCCTGGGCCCCACTGCCAGCTTCACAAACAGTTAATTGCCTTTTCATGCAAAGAGTTTGACAGCCACTCTCCCACAAACCGCACTCAAATCTTACCCCCTGTATGGTTTGTGAAAAAAAACTGTTTCCATTTTTAGGAGAGCATAAGACCTGGCCCATTTTATTTAGAAATTAATAATAATTCTGAGAGCTCTCTTTTCTCTGTTCTGGAAGAGCAGCGAAGCAGCTCTGAAATGAAGCATTTACTACTGTGCGTGCCAGGACAAAAACAGATGGACCAAAGAAGTTTAGATGGATGAATCTGAAAAATTGGATGACCTTTATTGTACCCCAAAAGTTATAAAAAATTAGAAGAGCAAAACTTCCATTTGCCAGCAAGATTCTCTCCAATTTACAAATTTCATATTGTGGATCTAGGCACGGGAGTTGAAGCCCACACGGCTCTCTGGACAGCCAGACATGGCCATCTCCTAGCCGCCCATAGAGCAGCCCACCTCATTGTGCTTACCTGACAAGTCTAGAAAACTGTTCTGTTCATCAACTACTTCCTCCTCACTCCAATGAGAAAAGGAAAGCTGAGGAACTCAACTCACAGTCACACGAAATCCTGAGATTCCCCAGGCTGAGCTATGGCAAAAGATGGGTCCATTTCGTTAGAACACCATTCGAATGTGACCAAGAACCGGCTCAATGCTAGGGTGGGCTGGCTGACTTCATGCGGCTGCTGTTCCCAATGGAAGCTACTCACCTCACAAATTCACCCACAATCAGAGTGATGTGAGAAATTGTAGATTTATAGAGTAGAACTGGGTAAGTGCAAATCTAGCACCAATTACAAAATCCATTTAAACTATCTGCTACATCAAAGATGAGTCAGTAGAAGCACGTAACTGTGTATATGTTTTGGATATAGATATGTTAGGAAAAGGTTCACTTCACAGGCAGTGAATGATTCCTAGGCAATGTATAAAATGTACTTTGGGGAATGCACAATGTTACTTAAAAATGAAGAATGCTGAGTTAGAGACATCAAAACCCAGTTCTGCTCAGCCTTTGGGATATGGGAGAGTTACTGCCACTACAGCCTTGTGCTTGAATGGGACAATGGGAGTCGTTCCAGCCAACGAGCTGTGGGACTGTGTCATTTCAGAGCTACAGCATTTGCTTGCTAGAGTGAGCCCCTCCAGCTCTGCTCTTCCCCAGCCACGGGAAGACTTGGAGCACCACGCTGATGGATGGCATCAAAAGATACATGATGGGAAACTTGGAGGAAAGCCCCCCTCAACCCCGCCTCCATGAGCAATCATTTTTCTTTTCTGTTTGAAGTTACTGAGGTTTGGGAGGATCTGTTACCGCTACCGATGCCTGCATCAGACACTTTGCCTATAATATACAGACTCTAAATACCCAACTCAAGTCTCATCCCCCAATCTGACATGACCTAGCGGAAATGGTGCAGGGCATGTCAGATCCTCAAAGACTCAGAGGTGTACGCCAGGCTTTGTGTGAGAACCCAGTGGCAGCGTCCAAGCTAGCGAGCGGGGTCACCCACGTGTGTTCACGTGGGAAGCCTCTGAAGGCAGGAGACACAGCAGCATAAGGAGCATGTCGGCTACGTAGCCCGGTGTCAGCAAGAGGAAACAATTCAAAGTCCAGAGAGAAAAGTTGAGTATTTAACCAACGTGGTTAGACACTGGATTATTCTACCAAATTTTGCCAGTTTTTTCTGCTGTTTCTGATGGCTCATATTGGCACCAAAGCACACACAGGGACTCTCTCCCTCACTCTGTGCTGTACTAAAAAGCACTCCATGAACTGTGACAAGTCACAGTTCTTTTTATTTAAAAGAATCTTATATCTTTTTAATTAAAATCTCTCAGGATCCAACAAATTCTACAGTTCTACCTTTTTATTAATTTAATCCTACTTGTGTTTTTAAACATCATCCAGACAAGAATCCTTAATAAGACTTTATCTCCCTTCCAAAATAGTTGACCCAAATACTGATCACCAGCCCTACATGATTTACTTCACCCCACTCCTACTCTGGGTGCCCTGTGTGCATAAGCAATAGAGTCCTAGGATCACAGTGTTTTTAAATCTTAAAGAAGTCTTAGACACTAACACTTCTACCCCAAAAAATTGGACAAGAAACAACAGCCAAATTTCTTTTAATTTTCCAATTTATAGCTTTGGTGCTTTTATATCAGACACTTCTATATCATGAATAAAATAATGAAGCATCATAGAGGTCGTTGTACATTAATATAAACATATCAGAAGAATATCCTGCTAATAATTAAGCTGGAATGCAAGCTGCTGGTATCCCTTAGGTTTTTTTTTTTTTATTAATAGCAAGATGTTATCATTTGCTCACATTCTTCTGCTTATTAGAAAATTTGGACTGTAATTTTGGATGCTGAGTCAAAAGAACTAATTAAATGATAAATGGCACTTTTTCTCCCAAGTTATACAACTAGAATTTTGAGCAACACATTTTTCTATTATGCCAAACCAAGAGAGACAGTATTACTCTTTGGATCTTTAGAGGACCAAAGGGGACTCATAAAAAGCAATTAATTTATAAATAAATAGGACATTTTTTACTAGAATTTTTCATTTTTGCTTTTTTACAACATACATTTGAAAGGCATTCATAATTCTCTAAGCACATCACAAATAGTAATTCACTATTTTGATAAAAATCCTGAATGGTTTTAAAGTTATCATTTTCTCCATTTACAAAGAAAGTTCACGGAGGCAAATTTATGGGTATCTTACTCAAGGAAGATGATGGTAAAACCTGGTCTGCGTTCCAAATAATTTTTTTTCATTTGTAAAGTTGTATTGCAGCTGCAGAGTTCAACATTGTAGTTCCCTTCTCTCCTCCCCCAACTTCCTACAACAAAAGAAAAGGAAAAAATACCAACAAATCCAGCACCAAGACTTTCACAAGTCAAAATATAAGCTAAATGAGACTTCTATAGCTCATCTTTATATCCCTCATATAACCTCCTACCATTCTTCAAATTCTCCATCCCCTTGGAGGAACAGATGATATCCCAGGCATGAACAAACTACATCAACACACTGTTAACTGGCATTTTCAAGTAATGGAATGTTAACAACAATAGCTAATATTATTGAGCACTGATTCTGTGTGGGCACTGTTCTAAATACTGTACACTTACTGGTTCAGACACACCTAGGAAGCAGGGACTGTGCTTACTACCGTCATTCTACAAAAGGGGACACCGCAGCACGAAGACATCACTTATTCCAGCTTGCCCTGTGGCAGCTTGGAACTCTGACCAGGGACATCAGTTTGCTAAACTCCATACTTCCTCTCTTGTTAATCAGTATTCAGCCCAGCAAAGAATTTTTCTATGCAATTCTTCAATAATTTTCAAAGATGCAATGTAATAATCACACAGCAAGAGAACTATATCTAATTGTTTGCTTTTCTTTAGTGATTTAGAAGACATATCAGTACTTGGAAGGATTTCAGAGTCCATGTTTTATAAAATGGAAATAATGAAACTTACCTCAAGATACTTCTCAGAGGATTGAAAAAACACATACTAAATGCTTTGGCAGAGCCTGGCCAATAGCATGTGTTCAATAAATGATAGTTATTTGTTATTACCTTAATTAGATGTTTTCAAGAATACTTCGAAACCATGGAAATTGCAATTTGAAGAATGCATTCTTGATTCTTCCTTCTAATCATATGGCACAATACATTTATATCTCCCTTAAAATAAGAGATTTCTAAAAATTTGGTATAAATTGGAATTTTTATTAAAGAAGTCATACTTTCCCACCAAAGGACACTTTCATTCAGGGATATTTTATTGCCTTCACATTTAACTAAATTTTAGTTCGCAATGGCTCTTAAAATTTCAACTCTCCAGTTCTATGGCCACCAGTCTCTGTTAAGGAATTTATAATTAACCAAATATGCAATTGTGCTAGAGATTCAAATATTTATAAAGCCTTAAAGTAAATTCCTTTGCAAAGCACAAAATCATGCCTACTTTGGAATTTCGCATTTTTATCTTATTTATTTTATTCTATTTTATTTTATCTTACTTTATTTTATTTTATTCTTTAGAGACAAGGTCTTGTTCTGTCACCCAGGCTGGAGTGCAGTGGTGCAATTATAGCTCATTGTAACCTCCAATTTGTGGGCTCAAGAGATCCTCCCACCTCAGCCTCCCAAGTAGCTGGGACTACAGGTATGCGCCACCATGCCTGGCTAATATTTTAATATTTTGTAGAGATGGGGTCTCACTATGTTGCCCAGGCTGGTCTTGAACTCCTGGCTTCAAGCAATCCTCCTGCCTCAGCCTCCCAAAGGGGTGGGATTACAGGTGTGAGCCACTGCACCACACCTTCAAATTTTTATGTCTTAATTTTTTCATGACAGGAAAGAAGAAATGCTAAATAAGGCTCTACCAAGCTCTCCTTCCCCTTGCTGTGGAAGGAAAGTCCTTAGGCCTGTTGGGATGGAGTCCAGGTGGCTGAGGCACAATGAAGGTACCATAACAGAAACACAGCCCTTTGAATTTCTTTCTTACCAAAAACTGTATCCTGTTTCTTGGAGACAGGACACCACGGAAATGAAGACTAGCTCTTCCTGAACGTGACTCGTGAACATGAGTCCCATATCATCCTATTTCCTGGGAAAGGAAAACAGCAGCAGTAACATAGCAAAGCCCAGCCCAAGCTGAGCAAAAGGCACCCAGGCTACAAGTTCCTGACGTTGGGTGGTCGGGCTAGTCCATTCCATGGTAAAACCTTGAGAAACGCTTTTCTGCAGGCAATGGCAAGCCAAGCCTGCAGGTACAGGGCAGATACCTGATCAATGTTAAATAAATAATATACTAAGCATAGTAAATTAGTAGCATTTGGGGTTTGTTTGTTTGTTTTAATTTTTAGTTTGCACACAGTAAAGCACACAAGTCTGAAGTGTAGAGCTCAATGCATTTTTACACAACTCTCCCATGGAACCACACTCAGATCAAGAAATGGAACATTTTCCATACCCCAATATTACTTTTAAATTATTTTAAAATTTTGTCTAAAGAAGATGCTATGATCTGAATGAGTCCTCCAGAATTCGTATGTTGAAACTTAATTGCCTATGCGATAGTATTAAGATGTGGAGCCTTTAAGAGGTAAATAAGGCATGGGGGCAGAACCCTCATAGATGAGATTAGGGCCTTTTTAAAGGGCTTGAGGGGGTGGGTGCATCCCCTTCCATCCCTCCCACCACTGTTCATCCCTTCAGCCATGTAAAGATGCACCAAGAAGGCCCTCACCAGACACCACATGCGGGTCCCTTTATCTTGGGCTTCCCTGCCTTCGGAACTGTGAGAAAATAAATGTCTGTTCTTTATAAATGGCTCAGTCTCAGGTGTTTTGTTATAACGACACAAATGGACAAAGAGAGAAAGTTGATAGTATCCTTACCTTCAAAAGTGAGCTGGACAGACCACCAGGGAAGGTGGAGCGAGTGACTAAAGGCAGTGAGGTCACGGGGTTGAAAGTACAGGCTTCAGGAAAAGTACAGGAATCAGCAAGACCTGCCACCCACGATATTTGACATTTGACAAGACATACCTCCCTAGCCCACGGTTCCTGCACTCACCCTGTGAGAATCATGTATCTGTGGGTGAGTCTCACGGGGATTAAACGAGTTGATGCTTGTAAAATCTCACAAGGTGCTGGGCAGGCATGTAGTAGGTACAAATTCAACAAATGGCAGGTGTCAATATTAAAATTAATCATTTTAATATTCAGCTGATGCACAGTTTGGACCAAAACATCTTCCTCATCTTGGCTGCTACACTTCCATGTGATAATACCCTCAAGGGTAGAGAGACACTATTTTTATTCTTATAATTTTGATTTAGTTGTTGAAGGAAACTGTATTTCATTTGAACTACTTTATCAGTATCAAATCCTATTTTAAAAGCAATTATTAAGAATTCTAAAAGAGAATAAACTTATACTGTCTTTGATCACACAAGCTGCTGTAATCAGAATGAGTCTCTGCAACGATCAAGCTATTTATTTTTCAGAGCTTCCAATTTTTTGAAGCCTACAATGGTTTAATTCTATCCACCAAGCAATTAATATGTTCTACTAAACAAATCAGAGCTGGAGAGCCAAATTAACACCTTTCAAGAGTGATATATCAGCGCAGGTTTCTACAGAATGCTTTATGACCCTTCCACCTAATTTAATGGATAAATTCTGAGCATCAGAATGTCCCAGCATGGCTTGAATTCTTTCAGAGACTAAAAAAAATATACATTCGTATGAAGTGTAAGAATTCTTTCAGAGACTAAAAAAAATGTACATTTGTATGATGTGTAATTTCTCAGTAAAAAACCAAAACTCCTCTATTATATATGGAATTCTTCTTTCAAACCCCTTAGCTTTACCCCAAAGCTAGACTAGAACTCTTTGCATTAACCCAGACTGAATTCAGTTAGGAAGAGGATGTTCGGTGTAAATGGATAAGAGCTGAGAAAAAATGCACACATATTTCCAGCCTCACATAACTGACGAATCATGTTGCAGGAGTGTAGGCCGCTCAGATGTGACTACCCTTCAGTGGCCTTCAGTCTGGGGCAACTGATCGGCCTTTCTACCCATCCCATGGAAGGGTGCACCACCACCCAAAACCTCAACCGCAGCTCCACCATAACAAAGCGTGTGGACTTATTGTTACTTTCTCCCACACCTCCCTGCTCCCCACGGATTTGAGGCTCTTCGAGGAGATGGGCAAGGAAAATTGCCTTTGTCCCCCCAAATTATCTCCAATATTCACTTTAACCTGACTTTAGGAACTAAAGTGCAAATGAATGAGCTTACTCAGAAATGCCCTAGATCTGATTCATGAAACAGAAACTGGAAGTGATTATTAGATAGTACTGCTAGACAGTGGGAAAATCCTAAACTGTCCCACGGACAATGAAATCCTTCAAGGCCTCTTCTTTCCCTTAAAATACAGAGGTTGCAAGGTGCTGCCTTGCCCTTCCCTGACCCATCTTCTGATATATTCACCTGGTAAGGAGACTGGCTGATGGCCAGTGCCTGTAATCCTAGCACTTTGGGAGGTCAAGGCAAGAGGATCGCTTGAGGTCGGAGTTTGAGACCAGCCCTAAGGAACATAGTGAGACTCCATCTCTACAAAAAAATTAAAAATTAGCCAGGGGATCACTTGAGCCCAGGAGTTTGAGGTTGCAGTGAGCAATGAAGACTCCACTACACTCTAGCCCAGGTGACAGAGAGAGACCCGGTCTTCCAAAAAATAAAAAAGAGAGAGAGACTAGACTAGCAGAGAGCTTCTGTATTTTTTCTATGATAGGACTTAGGGAATGCCTTTGTCTTAAAAAGCAAGGAGAGGCCGAGCACGGTGGCTCACGCCTATAATCCTAGCACTCTGGGAGGCCGAGGTGGGCAGATCACTTGAGCTCAGGAGTTCGAGACCAGCCTGAGCAATAGCGAGACCCCATCTCTACTAAAAAATAGAAAGAAATTAGCTGGACAACTAAAAAAATATATATAAAAAACAAAAATTAGCCATGCATGGTGGCGTATGCCTGTAGTCCCAGCTACATGCGAGGCTGAGGCAGAAGAGTTGCTTGAGCCCGGGAATTTGAGGTTGCTGTGAGCTAGGCTGATGCCATGGCCCTCTAACCTGGGCAACAGAGTGAGACTCTGCCTCAAAAAAAAAAAAAAAAAAAACTGCAAGGAGAGAAATGAAAAAGAGAGAAAAGAAGGAAATATTATTAATATTGTTGTTGTGATTTTACCAGAACCAGGGTCTTGGAGACAGAAGATCCCTGCCAGTTGCAGCTTCTTATTTTTGTTAATCCTTCCATCCTGTCTATATATCAGATATATAATCAGCAAAACAGGAGACCCACTCTGACATTATCAGAATTCATTTACTTTTAATGCTTTACATTGAATTGGGCCTGAGGAAGCCCTGGAACAAAATAAATCGCTGTCTATAATAAATAGTATTACCTAGTAACATTATAAAATTAACATTGTCATGGAGAAAACAAGGTAAAGAGGTAAAATGGTATCTCTCCCCTTAAATAACTCTGTAGACAAATGCTAAAGGGAAGAAAGAGATGTTCTACCATGATCCACCATTGAGGAACCACTCCATAGTACTTTTTATTATTTTATTTAATTTTCACAACAACCCAATAAAGAATATACTATCCCATTGTCACAAATGAGAAAACTGAGGCTTGGAAAATTAGAGTAGCTTGCCTGTGATTACTCAGTTAGTAAAGGGAGGAGCTGGAACCTAAATACGGTGCATTTGCCTCAAAAGCCTGTCTCCCTAGCCTCTGGCTCATGGCAGCCTCAGCAGGTATCAAGCCAAGTTACTAAATCTCAGACTAAACTATATTCCAGTAAACTATACTGATGCAAACTTTGTCTATCCCTTTCTACAAAAGAAAACAAACTGAATACAAAACACAGCATGACAATGGTTTCACCTAGAACTCAATACGTGCACATTCAAAAACCAAGTGTAAAATTTTGAGCTACATCAGGCACCTAAGAAAGAGAAGATAAAAACCTATATTCCTTTTGCAAACAAAACAGAAATCACAGACATAAAACAGAATAATACAAAACATGAAGTTTTGTCCACCACTGGAATACTTGTACAACCAGTGCTCATATTAAATTTGAGACAGAAGTATGTGGGTAACAAGGACAGAAGATCTATGAGTCTGCCCTATGGTTGACCGTGTTAAATGAAGCATTTGTATATACATATGTACATACGTACATGTAAGTATATGTGTCTATATTCTTAAATTTTTCTATTGGACTCATTTAACCTATAACTCCATAAACATATTTATAAATATATTAATAATTAAATTCTTCCCCCTGCCACTACTAATAGGATATTTGTCAGAATTTTATTTCTTCAAATTAAACGGCTTCATTTATCCTTACCTCCTTCTACCTCTTCACCACATATTTACTTTGGCTGTGTGGACAGTTTGGCAACAACCATAGAATGAATGTGAATCTAATGGGCACGAGAGAAAACCACACAGTATTATACCAAACCTACCTTAAGACAAGCCCATGATAAAGAAACTAAATGCATGGGAGGTAGAGAGAAGACTCCTGAAGAGCCAGCCCATCAGCCTTTCCAGACAAACCCAGTCTCAGAAGCAAAGTCGTCACAAGAACCATTCATTCAAGGACCACCATGTGCTTGGCACTGGGCTGGGTTCTGAGGACACAGTGCCTGCCTAAAGGAGGAGATGGGAGGTGGTCAGGAGAGAGACATGGAAGCCAACAGTTGCAGAACCATTTGATCGGCACTGCAATGGTAGTACGCACAAGACGCAGTGCCCAGGGAAGTGTATGCACCCTTGAACAAAAGAACAGTCTCACTCCAGTGTATGAACATACGCCACACATAAATATTTGCTGACGTAAAGTACCGATGACAAAAGGTCATGTCTAGACCTAATAAAAACTATTTTTAATTTCACTTACTCCATAGGACATACCTGGACCATTTTTTCTGGTATTGCATCCTCGTGAGCCTTTGCTCATCAGTCCTCACATCAGCTCCAACCCGCGGATCACTACCATCCTGTGCCCCACAATTTTTAATCTCATTTTCCACCTTTAGTTTCCAAACCAACATGGACTTTGTCACACACCTTCCAGTTTAGGTTGAAGGTCATCACCTGGTCATTTATATTGCTGTGTTCTCAATTTAATAGAGACATATGGCTAATGTGTCCTTAATTGTGTTATTTTGTTGTGCTCTGTTGCTATCGCATCTCCTGAATTTTCTTCAGCCAATTACTGTCGAGTGCATTTAATTTCTTCTATTTCATTTTAGCCTATTGCCAATATTCTCCTCCCCACAGAGTCAATATTCCACTGGAGCAATACTAGGCTTTTATATTACACTGATACAAAGATTCACTCTATGAAACTTTCTTGAAAGTGAAGCTGTTCTCTTCGGGAAGGACCACGCAGCCATTGTAATAGCTGATTGCTTTTAGCCTTTCAGTGGATGGCCACATTCTTTATTCAGTATGTCCCTGTTCCCACGTTACACTTAATTACATGATGATGTGGAGAGTGCCACTGTACTCTGAGAAAATAGGTTGAATTACTCTAGATGTCAACCACAAAGGTCAAAGCCTACAGACAATGCCATTTGCTCACCTTTTGATCAATAAAAAACACACCTGCAATCTTAGTAGAAAGATACGAAGGTATAAGTAAAACATGTAAAATCTCTATACTACTATGAAAGAAAATGCTTTTCTCCTGAACACACTATATTTTACTATAGTTTCAACAGTTTCCTCTTCTCCTCAGAAAATAGTGGAAGAATCATTTATAATACCCATGGTCTACAACGCTATTGAAATGCTTCACATTGAAAATCGAAATTGGAAAACACTGTGATTATTCTTAGAGTATGGGATACTTTCCTGATTTCTCAGATTATAGTTTTATTTTTTTGTTTGTTTATTTTTGAGACAGTGTCCCACTCTGTCACCTTGGCTAGAGTGCAGTGGCATCATCACAGTTCACTGCAACCTCAAACTCCTGGACTCAAGGGATCCTCCTGCCTCAGCCTCCCAAGTAGTTGGGACTACAGGTATGCACCACAACACCCAGATAATTTTTCTATTTTTAGTGGAAATAGGGTCTCACTCTTGCTCAGGCTGGTCTCAAACTCCTGAGCTCAAGCCATCCTCCCACCTCAGACTCCCAGAAGGCTAGGATTACAGGCGTGAGCCACCACACCTGGCCAGTTTTGTTTTGTTTTATTTTGACCATAAAAACTGAGCAGATTACTTCTTACCTTCAGGACACAATTTAACTTTCCTTTTATTTCTTTAAGTTTTTTAACTCCTTGTTTCCACAAGTTTCAAGAGTTGGTTTCAAGATAGAATTTGCAATTTGCAACTTTTAGGTTAGATTACATCTGTATTTTTAGCGCAAATCCTAAACATACCAAGAAGTGAAATTTTTTTAAAACTTGATATAACAGCTTAGTCCAGATCATGATTTTTGTAATTTTAGCTATTTAAAGAAAACATTAGCAATTTAAAAAAAAAAACAGCACATTTCATTATGGAATTTGCAGTGTGTCAATACCAAATTTCTCCACAAAGATTTTTCAAAGGTGTGTATGCACTAAATTTCTCCACAAAGATTTTAAAGAGGATATTAGAAGTGGACTTAGAATGCTGGGTGGCAGCTGGTCTGACATGACAGACTTGAACAAATGTGCCAGCAAAGCCCTTATGGTTTATTGGGTAATTAGGGGAAGTGGCTTTGGTGCCAGCCAATCAGATTCCTGGGCATCTACTTCTAAACCCACTTACTCTTAAAGTAGATCATTAAAAATGCACTTTGGTGGAGAAGCTTTGCTCCTACTCGACATAAACAGTCTATTTGCAAAGTTAGTCATTTGGTCAAAATGCAGCACATCAGTGCTGCTACAGTGAACAACCACCTCTATATTACACAAACATCTTCCATTAAAGGCATTTCAGAGTGAAGCTTTCGAACGTGAAAGGAACGAATGGGCCTGCCACGGGCATGCGCCCATCCGTTCCCATCCATAAAACCACATATTGACACACAAAAGTGAGTTCATTTCATTTGTTTGCAGGGTTCTGAAAAATTTCACTCCAGAGCTTATGTGTACAGTACAAACTGAAGCACATTTTTTAAATGCCTAACAGAGGACAAATTTTTTAACTTGAAAAGATAAATCTTAATTCCTGGAAGCTGGTTAAGTCCATCTCCTCTTACCAAACAAAGAGGTGATAAATAAAAAACTCTCAGAAAAAAATCGCTTAAGATTAGGATTTTTTTTTTCTTAAAAGCATGCAGGTGAATATTCTTAAATATGCAGTTGTCTATCATGCAAAACCTCACAAGTCAAGTTGGCTCCAAATGCTGTCTTGGGGGAAAGAGGGTTAGAACATGTTAAGAAAACCATAAAGACTGTAGCCTAGGTCTGGGAAACTTTTAAAGCTACTATGGGATTGACATGGGTTTGATCTTTATTTTCTAATATGACATTTACTTTCACTCCCAGAAGACTATAGATATCTAATCCTGGAAGTCAAGCTTCTCAATCAAACATTTTAGTCCCCAGAGGAAGTATAGGCACCAAGAACTAGGGAGCTCTGCCAATAAATTCTGACTCAACCAGGAGCAAGGTTCAAAATATTTACTAATTACCTGGCATTGGGAATGACCCATCAGAATGGACTTCCAGATGCCACTGCACTAGAGCAGGGTCGGAGAAACCCCTTTGTAGGGAGTTCCAAGGGAGGAGCTAAATAAACTAAGGCAGCAAGGGGTACCCAGGGTTTTAAGAAAGGGGCCATTTACTGATTAGTTCAGATATATTTCAATATTTTAGCAACTGGTTCAAACATACCTGTGCATACTGGCTGCACATCAGCCTTGCTCCTACCTATATGAAAACATCTATAGCACGGGGGCTAGACTCAGAGAAGAAGCACTTAAAAAGAGACTGGTGACTTGCATTGAAGTGTAGATGTTGATCAAATGCACCTGAAGTCCCCTGAAAACACAGTGAGGATGGTGGGAGGGCAAAGAAGGAAGAGAAGAGTTCAGGAATAGCCATAACCTATCACAGCAACTAAAGGATTTAGCACTGCGGACTGTAAGGAAAGGAAGC
This sequence comes from Lepilemur ruficaudatus, assembly GCA_963574885.1. Classification (NCBI taxonomy): domain Eukaryota; kingdom Metazoa; phylum Chordata; class Mammalia; order Primates; family Lepilemuridae; genus Lepilemur; species Lepilemur ruficaudatus. The sequence continues at coordinate 20,846 of CAUYRT010035054.1, forward strand.
AGTAGTGGCTAGCAGGGAAATCTTAGCCAAGAAGGGGCTCCAGGAGGTAAGAGGTGGCCTTTTCTCGGGCTGACAAGAATAACAAGTGTGCCGTCCACTGGGAGCAATGAGGTAGGCACTGGTTTCCATCAGCATCCTAAATCCAATTTGAAACCATCATTCCATCTTCAGAGTAATGGATGAAAAAGTTTACACTGAAGATAGAGCACCTCAAGTTGAATCACATCATCACCCTGGGGCTGATGAGGCACTGTGTGGGTTTTCTATTGCATTTCCACAGACTGAACATCTGTCTTAGAGTGAGCTCATTCAGCCTCAGCCAGAAGCTTTCACACGCAGGCAGACTCATCACCATCCAAGAGCACTGAACGGAAAAGTACTACGAGGAGACAAGGCAGATCGTTGGGGAAGAGTTTTAACTCATGAAAGCTTATACTGAACAAGAAAAAACACCCCAGACAAAGCAGCATGAGAAAGTACCTGTATGGCCCAGCAACCAGGTTCTTCTAAAAGATGAGCCCTTTCACCACGGCTGTGAGGAAAGTGACCTTCTGTTTTCTGAAGCGGAGCCAAGTACCAACAGGTGACTGACATTAAAAGCATCAAATGCTCTATGGCTGGGGCCAAAGAAAATACATGTACTTCTATCTTCGCACAATAGGCATCCATAAATGTTGACCAAAATAGTAAGAGGATGAATGAATTCAGGACGATTCATTGTGTTATTCTGAAGGTAGGGAGTTACGACTTAAAATCCCTTCCCTGAAAATGATGATGAGGGTGAGATCTGAGATGATGGAGCAGGCAGAGATTAAATGTCAGCCCTGGCCAATCTGCCTTCGAGAAACCCTTAAGTAGGACTCATAGCATCCTAGAACTCAACGGATTGAACTTGGGACATCATGGCAGCATGTCCTCATATGTATCAGTCTCTTCCATTTTGATGTGTCAGCCTTTCCTTAGGGATCTTCTGCAAGGAAGCAACGATTGGAAATTAGTACCGTCTCCAAAATAGTTTCCCCTCGACCTTACCACAAATAAGCAAATTAAATCCTATATCTTAGTTCTCCCTCAAGGAGATCTAAAGAAGACCTATGAATCAAAGAAATAACAATTTGGAGCAAGCATAAGTTAAACCTGTGCCCTCTTTCTTTATGAAAAATTGATACACACACAAGCTTCCAGATGTTAAGTTCTGAAGTATTTTTGCAAATAGTGTGGATATGGAGAGAAATCTGTTGGGTTCTCTTGCCCACCCTGAAAGCTCTGCTGCCAGCCACTTGATCACAATGGGTCTCCTTAAGATGCTGATAAATGTCTCTCAAAACAGTGGAACGGTGCATTTCACAGAAAGCCTCTCCCTGGAAGGCAGAGCTCCTTGGAATGGTACCACATTGGCCAGAAACCCTCATTTCCTGCAGTGCAGCATCCATCCAAGAAATACTCTCTCCAGGACCAATATTGCCAAGAATAATACAGACAAACATGTTGGCATTCACAAACTTTGAAGGTAGCCCAGAAACCAAGATGCTCAGCCCACTTGCAGCAGAGAAAGACATGTGCCCCCACTTCTTTGTCTGGATTACCCACCACATACCTGAGAAGTTTAACTAGCCTACTACCATCAAACAACAGCCAGCTCAAGGAATGATACACTCTTGGAAAAAAGCAGCTTATGCTCAAGAATTGGAAACTTGGGCAAAATCTCATTCTACTTAAATCAGTACCTTCCAACGATGCTGGTCTAGATCCTGCCAGTGTCTCTATTCTACTTTGTAACTGGAGTTAGACACTAAAGGGAAGGAGTCCCAATAAGTCAGCTGAAACTAATTAATTGCCCTCAATCTAGATCCAACAGAATTCACATATTTATTAAAGCTGACTAGAAGTTGTTCTCACCAGCCTTTCAAATTCCCTTGTTCTAGAGAGAGATGAGGTACCACCAGAGGTGACTATCTTGGTCCCCTTCCTGAACCTCCATCCCTTAGCCTTTTCAACAAGGGAAGAACAGTATGCAGAAGCTACAGGAGATTCAAAAATTGACAAGCACTGTTATATATACGCCTTTCAATTTAATGGCAGAAAATCCTAGTCAGAACTTTCTAAACCCTTTCTACACTTTTCAGTAACTACCAACCCCCCAATGTCCTAGTGATCTCATTAGTGCCCACAGCCTCTTCTGGTTAGAACAACTCATTATAAAAAGAGGGACTACTCTCTGAAAAGGAGAATTTTATTTCAGAACAATTTTATCTTTTAATCTTTAAATATCCCCTAAATTCTAAGTGTTTTGGGACATTGGACTAATAATTAGCTTATGAAACTTTTAGCAACTGAGTTAATACAATTTCATAAATGACAAACATATATTCTGGAAACAGTTTGCTTCCCTGGACTAATCTAGACAACTCTATTCCCTGCGTTTCATAAGCAAAATTTATAGATATTTTACAGCAAGATTTGAGTTGAAGAAGAAGATTGGCAAATACCCTGAAAAAAAAATAATAATGTTAGATATTGGAATCACAAGGCCATCAAGAAAGGCAGATGAAAATTAAGAAAGATGGGCAAGGAGAAAATATCTAAATGCCTTTTAAATGAGATTTGAAAAAGAGATGGAGAAGCAATGAGGTGTAAAGCTAAGACAAAGGCAAACTTCCAGAGTTCCGGATAAACAAGCAGACATCATTCACATCCAGTGAGCTGGTAACACAGAGAGGCCACCAGACCTCGGAAGGAGCAATGCTTCCACCTCGCACGTTCATTATGGGAGGAAGTCTAGTCCTTGTCTGGCATGCAGCTAGTTAGATTTCTAGTTTTCCATCTCACTGCTCTAAGGAATCATTTATGTTGGCTCAAGCCACCAGAGACTAATGGATATTCCCCACTCCATAAAGCAGCGGCCACACTCCCGTGTTTCTATGCAGAGGCAGGGTACCTGTAGGTAAGGTTTCTACGTAACTAAAACCGTCATTCCCCATCAACACTGCTGGTGATACGCTCCCATGTGTAAACCACGTAGACTTATGTATGTCTAAAGTGCTGGTCACCTTAACACTTCGGCAAGATCATTTATCTGATCGGTAGTGAGCTTAGCACAAAGCTGCACCAAGAATGAGAAAGAAACTCCAAGCTGCAGTGGGATGAATCCCTGTGGGACAATAAATTTAAGAAAATCTGCTTTGATCTTTAGGTCTGCCAGGGTTCATAAGGCAGAGAAGTATAACCGGCTTCCCACGGTCCAGATCTGATTAGATAGTTGAAGAGATTGTTGGTGGCGCCTTCTTCCTACCAGAAAAGCCAGCTTTCGACCTCCTTACTGTTCATCAGTACCTCCATCAAGGAAGTTTTTTATCAATACTGAGTCTTTATCTTATAAAAATGTAAAGTAGCACCAAAGGAATAAGCTGGGGAGAAAAGGCAAAACAATCAGTTTGTTTTTCTCATGTTCAAAAAAGTCCAAAAGAATATTGAAAGTATAGGCAACTTTTCTTTTGATGCACTAAAAAGTTTAATCACTGATTAAAGCTGAGATATCATATTCAACCCAAGGTACCAGACACTCAATGACACCACCTTCTACCTAATCAGCCAGTCACATTTAAAGAAAAAGAAGAAAAGTCAAATCTTACTATTTTGAATTAAATCTCAAGCCCCATAAAATTAGCATCAGAATAAAAGGAATTGTTGGCAATTCTAGCTTCATCTTGATTAAGTTCAGATTTCTATACTTGTAGCTTTTTGGTTTATATATTTGCTTGTGTTTTGTTGTGTGTGTGTTTGGTTGTCTAATGAGTTTAGAAAATTCAAGGACGATGCTGGCTGGAAATTTTGCTCTGTAGCCTAGAAGCTAGAGTTTGGCCTAACTAAATTTATTTGGCAAAGCTAAAAGTTCAGTTGTTGTGACACGCTTACATAATCAGGCTACTCTTGTGGTAAACTTCAATTCAAGAATAGGAAGTTAATCTCAAGTGAAAGCATTTAACTCATCTACTGTGGAGCAAATCTGAGTGCTGCTATAAAAGGATACAGATCTAGCCTGTTCCTATGCCTGAATCAACATGAAGGGAGTTGGATCCGCCTGAGCAAGGACTCCCTGAAATTCATGGAGAGTCATTACCCAGCACTATGGAGAAATCACCACTGTTTTTGGTGATAGGTGCAAGTGACAGATGGCACTTAACTTTTCTCTTTTTAATAAAATGATTTGTGAACAAGGGTGGCCATCAATTTAAAAAAGACCTAATGCCTCCTTTTATTGTTTTTCTTCCTTAAGATAATAAATGACAACTTCACTTTTTATCCACTCTCCAGTTCTTAAAGAAAGCTGCAAGATGGAAACCATGAGAATAAAATATTCTCAATAAAATGGCAGCTGTGAAAAATATCAGTCTACCAGTCACTGGAAGGAACAGAACGGGTTTGGAGCGTTCTCAAAAATCCCATTCCCAGAGAATTGTCACCATTTTACCTTCTGAGAGTTCACAGGAAATCTCCATTCTCAGAGCTTGTCTTTATTTGACAGTGACTTAGTGCTCACTCTGTGCAAACAGCCGTTTCTACAAGGCATTTGTCAAAAACAATCAATGGCAATTGTTTAACATGGTTGCTGCCTGGGGCAACATTACCACTGGGTCTGACAAGAGGCTGACAAAAACTTAAAAGGAAAAACTGGGGAATGAGATGTCCATATAGACTTTGAAAAGTTCTGAAATATTCCTTGGAATCAACAAAGCCATGTGTATGAGCAGGGCTGTGAGCATAACAGGAACTGTGCACATCCCAGAAAAGACCTAAGAAGCCATAATCTCTCACCCCTGCATGACCGTGAGGCTGTGCTCAAGCAGAAAGCGAAGGCTGACGCAGACTTGTGCATAACCTGCCGTAGCACTGACAGAGTGCCCCAACACACACACAGTCCCTTGGCCAAGGCTGAGCACCTTGTTGGCTCAAGGCATTTAAGGAAATCTCCATCCAGTCACTAAGACAACCAAGCAGAGAATTCATTGGCTACATACAACTTCACGGACTTTACACAGACTTTATAGAATTAGTCCAGGAATGTCACTTAATAAACAAACACACAGTAACAATAAAAACTCAAGGGTGGGGGAGAGGAGAGGAATGTGATTTCCAGAGTTGCCACATTATATTATTTAAATTTCCAGATTTTGACAAAATAAACTGTAAGATAAGCAAAGAATGGGGAAAGAATGATTTATACATAGAAAAAAACTTCAGTAATAGAAACTGCCCCTAAAGAAGCCCAGATGTTGGACTTAATAAAGACTTTAAAATAAAGAGATCTTCCTAGATTATCTGGGTGGGCCCAATGTAATCACAAGAGTTTTTAAAAGTGGATGGCAGAGTGATGCCAAGTGAGAAGGACTCAACCCTGTTATTGTCTTTGAAGATGGAGGAAAAGAAGCCAAAAGTCAAGGAATGTGGCAGCCTCTAAAAGCTGGAAAAGACAAGTAAACACATTCTCCCATAAACTCTGTCAGGCTACCACATCTGACTGTAGCCCAGGGAGACCTGTATCAGATTTGTAACCTTCAGAACGGCAGATGACAAATTTGTATCATTCTATAATGCTAAGTTTGTGGTAACCTGTTATAACAACAATAGAAAACCAATTACAAATATGCCAGGCACAGAAAGACAAATACCACATGCTTTCCCTCAAATGTGGGAGCTAAAAAAGTTGATCTCATAAAGGTAGAGAGTAGAATGTTGGTTATCAGAGACTGGGAAGGGTATGGAGGACAGGAGGAGGAAGAGAGGGTGGTTAATGGATGCAAGCAAATAGTTAAATAGGAGGAATAAGTTCCAGTGTTCGATGGCACAGTAGGGTGACTATAAGTAGCAACAACATATTGTATAT
>CAUYRT010035056.1:0-29335 GCA_963574885.1 Lepilemur ruficaudatus
AGTCCCAGCTACTTGGGAGGCTGAGGCAGAAGGATCACTTGAGCCCAGGAGTGTGAGGTTGCTGTGAGCTAGGCTGATGCCATGGCACTCTACAGCCCGGGCAACAGAGTGAGACTCTGTCTCAAAAAAAAAAAAAAAAAAAAAAACAAACAAACAGACCAAGAATTCATACCAAGAAATTATACTACAAACAACGCAAGTGAAAATTTGAACAAACAGTTCTCCAGAAAATCAGGGATGGGCAATCAAGAGTTATTACGTTAGCATAGGCCTCCTGTATAGGTCAAACTCAGCAAGCATTCACAGAGGAAATAAGTGAAAATAAAGTGTTGCTTTACCACTAGATACATCAGTGTGTGTTTCTAGGAACAAGGACTCTCTCTTCCGTGAACATGAAAAATGATCAGTTTCAGGAAATTTAAAATTAACAGACTACTATTCTCCTATTATCCATACACAAACATTGCCAACTGTCTCCATGTTCTGTATAGCTATACTCACTCCCCTACCTCAGGAGTTGACCAGGGATCAGGCATTTCACTTAGTTATCATGTCTCCTCAGTCTTCTCCAATCCAAACATTTTCTAGTCTTTCTTTGTCTTGTGCAACATCAACATTTTGAAGACTTCAGGTCAGTTACTTCTTATAATGTCCCTCAGTGTATGTTTGATGTGTCCTCTAGATTTATTCTGAAATTTGGACAGGTAGATTGTCTCTTACAAACAGGAATACACTTTACACCAATTTCTCCTAAATCTTTGTTCCTTCAAATTCCACAATCTAGTCAAGAGATGTGGCAGTTTTACAGATTTTCCACTGAACAGCCCTACATAACATGGGATTTTTCAAGCATGCAGTAACTTTCTTTGACCTGTGGAATTATGGTGTGTAAAGACATCTCAAGAGCTAATTATCCAAAGCCAGTTAAACGAAAAATGGCACATGATGGCACCAGCACAATTAACTCAATGGAAGTTATCATTTCAAGAGCAGTCACCTTTTACACAAGGCCAAGTCTACAAGTGAACAGGCAATTATAATTACAGTTTATTCTTTCCAGGGTGCCTGGTAAGCATATTTTGATATTGCTTTTAAGACACATTCTGATTTCAGGAACATTGTAAAAACCCAGGCATTTTATAATCAAGTTAAAAGGATCTAGAGTTAACCTTATTTGATCTTTAGTTGATTTTGGTGCCCCAGGATTCTATATATATCTCACACACATTACTCATATTCTAGAGTTTATGTTTATTTTCAAATAAATTATATTTGGTATAATTTTTACACTAAATAATGCTTTAAGCTGGGCACAGTGGCTCACGCCTGTAATCCTAGCACTCTGGGAGGCCGAGGTGGGAGGATCACTTGAGATTAGGAGTTTGAGACCAGCCTGAGCAAGACTGAGACCCCGTCTCTATAAAAAATAGAAAAATTAGCTGGGCGCAGTGGTGCACACCTATAGTCTCAGCTACTTGGGAGGCTGAGGCAGGAGGATCACTTGAATCTAGGAGTGTGAGGTTGCAGTGAGCTATCATGACACCACTGCACTCTAACCTAGGCAACAGAGTGAGACCCTGTCTCAAAAATAATAGTAATAATAGTAATGCTTTAAAATCTTTTAATATTATCTTTCTCATTTCAATAAAAAGTAGGATCATGGTAAAAAGAATCAGGATTATAGCTGTGCAAACACAAATAGCAAAGAAAAGGAAAGAAAGGGAACAACACAGAAGGAAGGATGAAAGGAAAGACTATGGGCACAGAAGAAAGGCAGAAAAGCAGAAAAATAGGAAGTATGTAAAAAAGAAATGAAGAACCCAGTCTGGAAGTCAAGAGAACCCAAGGAAAAAAGACAGTTCCTCTTGAGGATTTTGCACTATGAAAAACTTAAAATTACAGTAACATGAACTCAATAAGTACTCAAGAAATCAAAGACAAAATGATAAACAGAATGGCATAACAAGGTCACATTCCAAAGAAACACACTAAAGATAAAACACCACTATTACAGAACTACTGAGTAAATCATTAAATAGAATCATCAATGAACAGAGTAGGTCAGGCTTAAAAATCAAACTATGGGCATAAATAAATGGATTGAAATAATAATCAGAAGGAATACATCGGAAAATGACCAGGTGACTTCAGAAATTGAGGATAATAGATATTTAAGACAGATAAAAAGTATTCAGTCTGAGGATAACTATTGTCTATGAGGTCAAGTGAGCAACACATGAAACAAAAAATATATTCACAGGTATAATAGCAGAAAATTTCTTTGAAATGAATAAAAGATTGAGTTTGCTTATCCAAAAGGCACAATATATTTCAATCAAAACTACTGCTACATTGTGACTTATGGTGGTGAGGTTACAACTTCATGTGTACAGACAGAACTCTTTAGGCAAGTAGGCAGAAATATGTTGGAAAACCAAATGGGAAAAAAGCCAATCTGGCTCAAAATTTCTCCAAAGGAATGTTCAATGCCATTCATGGGGCAGCATCTGCAGTGTTCTCAGGGGAAGAAAGTGTGACCCAAGGATGCTGCATCTACAGCATGAGGACTATACTCGATAGTATTGAATTGTATACTGGAAAATTGCTAAGAGAGCAGAATTTAGGCACTCTTACCATACACACACACACAGAAGTAACTACACGAGATAACAGATATCTTAATTTGCTTGACTGTAGTAATCACTACGTGTATGTGTATCAAACATCATGTTGTATACCCAAAATTTATACAAAACAAACAAAAAAGGATACTGTTAGGCACGCTATCATTAAGAACATAGAAATGCATCAGGCAGACATTCTTAAATCCAAAAGAATTCAGGAATCTTTTTGGAAAAAAAGTACAACTACTGTATAAAACAGAACCCAGCCAACAAAAGAGACTGATGGAAAAGTCTTGGTTAAAGAACTAGCGCAAACTCAGTGCCAGGAAGCAGTAGAGCTGTGTGTTGGCCAGAATAGGCTAGATACTGGAGCAAAGAACCCTTAACTCTCAGTGGCTTCAGTCCTCAAAAATTTATTTCATAATCGTACAAAATCTGCTATTGGGCCCTGGGCCTCACCAGGGAGCCTGTCTTCCACGTCAAGCTTCAGCATTTTACCTCTGTACAAACACGTGATTCCACAACTACCAAGGAAAGGGAGGGGAGCTCTGGAGAGATTCGCAAGGGCAGCTGGATGCTTCTATACAGAAGTGACATGTGAGTCACTTACACTCATGTTATATTGACCCAAGAAATCATATGGCCACACCTAACCTCAAGAAGATGAAGAGCCATCTCTCCATGTGCCTGGAAGGAAGAGGAGCACTGGAAATAATGGTGAGCACTGAAAATGTCTACTTCAGATAATATTTATAAAGGTCTAAGAGGGGAAAAAAGGGTGATTACAGAGTTTTACACATCAACAAGTCTTTTTAAATTTTCTTAAAAAAGTAAACTAAAAATGAAAGCAACCAACCAAAATAATGACTTTGGGAATGGACACATGTATTAAAAGGTTGACAATACGCACCAGTTCTATTTATGTATACAGTGAAGAGTAGTAACTGCTGCTTCCTGCTGCTGGCAAGCATGGATCTGGCTTTTTCTATGACAACAGTGACAGAGATCCCAGTGCCTAGTTCCTCATTTTGTGGTGCTGGGAGCTAGTTGTGGGAGATCTGTACATTGTTGGAAGGAGCCACGGCTGAGGTGGGTCATCTATTAGCCAGACTGGGAAGAAGGTCTCTGATTTCTGTGGCCTCCTAAAAGTTTTCTACTTCTTGCTCTTAGCAGAGGAAGCAATTCCTTTGCTGGGTCAGTTCTCCAGGTCGTTCCAGGAATCCTTTATGTAAACTTGGCCTGGAGTCTGCTCCTCCAGCCATTCCAACAGTTTGCGAGCACCTAATTCTCTATATTAAAAACTTTTCTTCTCAAACTAGACAGACAGGCTTCGTTTATTAGCAATTGAACTGTGATTGATACAATACCTCAAATCATAGGCTTACATCAATTTCAGGTGGATTAAAGAATTACATTAAAGAAAGCAAATCTTTACAAATTCTAGAAGAAAATGTCATATAATATATTTATACTCTGAGAATAGGGAAGGATATCTTAAAAAACACAAAAGTCTAATATAAAGAAAAAGATTAAAAAATTGACTATATTAAAATTTAAAACTTCTGTTTACCAAAAAAAAAAAAAAAAAAAAGAAGAAGGAACAGGCCATAGTCTGAAAGAGGTATTTGCAGCACAAAAATTATAAAGGGTTGGTGTTCATAATATAAAAAGAACTTCTACTTTTCATCAGGAAAAAGAAACTATAGAAAAATGAATAAAGTTTACAATAGGCAACTCATCAGAGGAAATATAAATAGCTGAGAAACATATATAAGTTCACTTGTAAAACAAAATACAAATCAAACCTTAACCTGTATTATGTAAGGTAAATGCAACTAGAAGCATCATTTTATACCTATCAGATTTGCAAAAATTAAAAATACATTGTAATACCAACTGTTAGCAAGAATGTGACACAATGGGAACTCTTACGCTGACTGTAAGAATTTCAATTGCTATACTCCTGTTGGAGATGAGTTGGGCTATATCTAGCATGATGGAATGTGTGTATATCCTATAACTTAAAAATCAGTTTTAGCTAAGTACCCCCAAAACACTCTTGGGTGTGCATATAAGAGAAATATGTAAGAATGAATGTCTTGCTAGCATTGTTTTGTAACAGCTAAAAATGAGAAACAACCTAAACATCCATTGATAGGAAAACAAAATAGTGAGATAGTCATACAATAAAAAACTATATAGTAATGCAAATGGCTACATTACTCAGGATAGGACAGGTTTTAATATATTAACCTCCAAATCTCAGTTGGCTTAAAACCACAAGAGATTATTTTTTTGCTCACATTACATGTTTAATGTGGTTGGCAGGAGGCTCTGTTCCATACAGTCACCCAGAAACCAAGTCTTCACCATTTTATACAATAGTTACACGATCTGAACACAAGGCCTTCAATGTATTCATTGAAGGAGGAGAGAGAGAAGGCGCTCTGGTTAGCTGCCTTGACTTTAACATGACACATGAAATTTCTGCTCCAAGTCCCTTGTCCAGAACCAACCATACGGCTTCAACCCACCTGCAAAGCAGACTGGTAAACACAGGGAGCATATGGAACATTTGGGAAGCATCCTCTCTGCCACATAAATGAGTTATGCATGTCAAGGTGGACAAATATGACAAAGTTGAGCAAAGATTCAAGCAAAAATATATAGAGCATAATACCAACTACATAAAGGTAACAAATAAGCCAAATACTATGTACTGTTTAAGGATTTGTACAGTCACGTTAAAAGTATGAAGAAATTAATGAATACAAGTACCATGTGCAAAACAGTCATTGTCTCTAGGGGAAGGGAGGAAGATGCAATTAAAGAATACTCAGGGGCTTTCATGGGGCAGGTAATATTTTAGTTTATAATCTCGGTGAAGGATCCATAAGTATTTGTTATATCATTCTTAGTTCTCCTTGTATAATTTTATTATTACATAGTAAATTTAAAAAATTGTGTATTAAAGAAGGTATTCATATTGCCAAGTTAAAAAATATTAGTTGTGGGATATTAACTTAGTTTGATGATTAAACAGTTTATTTGAACAGAAGAAAAATGAAATGCATATTGAGATACCACACAAATGATTTTCACCTGATGTATGTATTGAAGCTATAATCTTCTATAAATATGTTTTAGTTCTAGGGACATTAAAACTTAAAGTAATAAATACTTAAAGTTATTAAATGATGATTTGAGTCTTAATAGTCTCAAACATTCACTGGGCAATCCTATGAAATATTTTAGAAGGTGCCTAAGTCTTCTCATTTGTTGATTCCCAAGCGGTGGTATTTTTAACTGCCTTAAAGTCAATGCTGGGAAAGAAACTATGTGAATTAATTATAAAAATTAAATTATTTTTGCTGTGCTAAAAAAAGAAGTACTACAAATTGAGAAAATGCCTTCATGCTCATAAGCAATAATACTGTGCTGAATATTTTATAAGGTAAAGGAAGTTATCCATTTAGCAACCTCAAAATGAAAGCAACACAGTAATATAGCTCCCAGTTACTGCAGCTAAGGCTAAGTGATTTATATGCTGTATCTCTCTTTTCCTTTACAATAATCTTTTAAGGAAAATATTGTTATTTCCAAACTCAGAAGGGTTGAATTATTATACTTGTCCAGGATCACACAGAAAATAAGTGTCTAACCCAGCATTCAAACCCAGATCTCTCTGATGCAGAGCACAGGGACTTAATGAATAGATTCAGGATGGAACGGAGCCTTAAGAGATAACCAGGCCCACCTCCTTCTGGGAGGTGCTGCTAACAGGAAAATTCTGGGCTTCCCATTAACCCAAGTTTCCAGTGTAGAGGATTACCTTTTTGGTAATATCGCTCCTTGTGTGCACCACACTGTGCCGGAGGAAGTAAGAGTTCTGGGATAGGGATGGTCTGAGAGGAGCCACTGGGGCCCCCGAGCAGGACTTGCCAGGAGTTACCAAGGCACACAGTTCCTGTGCTCATGGGTTGGCATCTTTCTCCTCACCAGTTAGCCAACGACAGTCTGCCTAGATGAACACACACAGCTGCTCGTCACTGTTCCAGTCCACTTAAGGGCCCTGATGTGTTGGAAAAGAGACACTTTCCAATTATCCTTCTTTGAATTTTAGCTCCTTTGAAACACCAGCCGCCTTAGCCCCAGAATGTAATCCCAGGAACATACCTGTTGGGATAAATCAGGCTGAAGAAAAATGTGAAGAACACACCGGCTTGAGGCAGCCTTTGCCATAGGACTATTCTCCTCTGAAATCTTAACTGAGGGTCTTTCTGTGCATCCAGAATTCACCAGAATCCAACAGATAAGGGGCCAGGCATGGGGTTGGAGGGAGGAGAGAAGAGCAGGGATGGAGAGTCTCATACTAGTGTGGTCCACGATTGCTAAGGGGCTGCTCTTCAGGGTCCCTAGGGAAGCCAGCAACACTATGATCATCACATCAACAAAAGCAGTACTTAATAATAGTCCCTGAGATTCATTAAACACCTAAATGTCAGGTACTGAAGTAAGTTCCCTCAATTGAACTCTCATAACTTTGAGGGGTGGGTCTTATTCCCTATATCCTTTGCACGGTGAGTGGTGGATTTGGACTCAGACACATCATTCCAGAGTCTGCTATTTCCCACATACCACATACATGGACTGCTTCAGTAAGGTACCTAGACTGCTTCATTTTATGATGCGCTCTGGTTTTTGATCAATTTAATCTTTCTCTTAGAACTAAAGCTGTTTAATGAAATTTAATCCATTTAACCTAAGTTATTTAACTTCTTCATGCCTAAATTTCCCTATAAATAAAATGAGGACAATCATAGTCCCTATCTCCTAGTATCATTATGAATATTTAAAGAGTTAATCTTTATAATGCTGCCAGGGCAGTGTCCAGCACATAGTATCATATAAATGATTGTTAAATAAAATTCTCTCCAAATAAAGCTTGCTTCTACAGCAGCTGGGACAATGGCCATATTTATCCAGAAAAGAAAAACAGGAGCCCAGAGAAGCTGTGGTTTAGGAAAGACTTTGAGGACAGTCAACCTTTGAGGATGACTTTGAGGACATCCACAGAAGAAGACTCTACTGTGTTCAGGGGTGTCAAGAAGGGGTCTGCAGGCCACCAGCTTGGGGCCAATGGTCTAACGCCAGCAAATACTTAGCTGAAAATCAAGCCCATGAGTGCTCCATTCTTCTCAATCAGGAAAACTCATAGTAAAGTTGGAAATTATAGAATAAGCACTGTTAGGAGGGAATTAAATCACAAGATGTGTGGTGTAGTGGTGGCAAGGGAAATGCTTTGTGGCTCTAACTGCCTTCATGTTAAATTACAGCCCAGGGAACAGAAAGAATGCCCAGGCCGGGTTCTCAGAACACTGCTGGTAATCTCCAAAGAGCCACAGATGCTCTCCAAAGAACCAAGGGTACCTCTTGCAACTCCTGGCTAAGCTTTCACTCCTTCCTTAGTGGGGAGGGATTAGACGTTAACAGCAAAATTCCACTGTACACCATGCAATATTAATTGAACTGCAATGATGTTTATATGGATTCTAATAATCATATATGGTTTAGTCCATGGCATAGCTTCAGTCATTCTTAATTAATTCTCTGCTTCTGTATTATCTAGTTAAAAAGAACCTCCAGCTAATGTTAACATTGGAATCTATTTTGGGGCTTCCAGCTGATATTTGTTGCCTAGACCCTAGTCCAAGACTGGCTGGAGGGGAGGAGTTATTTTTCTTAGTAAAAGGCACTGCAACAAAGTTTATCAGGCCTGGATGTAACTCTACAACCAAGACATTTGAAAATAGTGAGGTGCTATGAACGGGTAAAGCATGATTATAGTGGGGATTCTCTTTTGTGGGGCTTCTTCGTGTCCATGGTATGGTATGGTTGAGTAATGGGAGGCAAACCAGAGAGATGGGCATGTTCTTCCTCCAGAAAGTCATCAAACGTCTGAGTCACAGGTGCTTTTTATGTTTTTGGCTTTTCTTCCCCCTCAAATGATGACAAGCTGTTCAATCGTTGCCTCAATTTTAAAGGATACTTTCTATTGATTTTTTCCTCTTAATTTAAAGGTATCATCAGTTAGGGGCTAAATGAGGAACACTCCTTATGACAGCAGTTTGTTTTCTATTTGATAGCCCCTTTTATTTCTGTACTTCAACAAAAGATAAAATTTCCCATTTTATTTTTTCCCCTAAAGCCTTAAATTTGTGGCATATCTAATGCCACAGCTTCTTATATTTTTAGGAGTTATTAATATCTTCATCTTAATGCCACTAAGACATGTCAAGCACTGAAGTGGTTGGTGAGTATGTACTTGGTTATAATATAATAATATACTATAACTATATGCTAAAAAGATGATGCTGAGGAAATGCCTAATGGCCTCACGATTGGGTATAAAAATGTAAAAAAAACAGAGTTTAAAACAGTTAAAAATGTAGCATTTTTTCCCCTACCATATCAATGAGCAAAACTGATGATGACATCTGCTAGACTGGTAACTATTACAAGAAAATCAGCTAAAGAACCCATGATTTCTCAAATACCCCCACTGCTCCAAGGCCAAAAAGCATGGTCCTTCTAGGAGTGTTCCTTGGTCCACAGATCTGCAGTCACTGGTTGATATTTTCTCAGCTGTAATCTCAAAATATGCATTGTGGCGGACACTGACCAGTGCCATCCCATCCACTCCCCACTTCTTTCTAGCTAATATCTTAGCTAAAGTGTCCCAGTTAGTTCAGAATGGAAATGTGCAGGGGTCCAGGTGATGAGCCACGATTGCTATAAGCTGCGGGTTGGCAAACTTTTTCTGTAAAGGGCCAGAGAGTAATATTTTGTGGTCTGTAGGCCATCTGGTCTCTGTCATAACTATTTAACTCTGCTGCGGTAGCTGAATACAGCCATAGACAATATGTAAACAAGTGGACATGGATGTGTTTCAATAAAACATTTTTATAAGAAGAGGTGACAGGCCTGATTTGGTCTGTGGGCCATAGGTTGTCAACTCCTTCAACAGTTAGAAAATGAACATTTTTCTCTTTTTCCCTTGAACAGGTATTTCTATCCCACTCTACTTCCCTTACAGAATTTTATTTTAATGTCATATATTTCTATGCTTAAATCTTTTATCACCTTGTTATCATTTTTGCACAGAAATATGTGTAATACACTCAATTTCATAGAGTTTTTTGAGCCATAGGCTCAAAGTGTCAGAATATTTATTTTGGATTATCAGTTCTGATTATTATTTAAGATATAATTGATAAAAAACATTATATTAAAATTTTTGATGAGTACTAACAAAACACAAACATGTATTTTTATTACAATGAATTTTGTAATGAGCTGATTTTTAATCAGTTCTTTTATGCATAAATGATATGTGAATGAGATGGTATTCAGCACTAGTTTTATTCTTTTTTAAAAAATGTAAGCCCTGAGGAAACTTATTCCCATAAATGGAAATGGAAGCAGTTTTTTTTTTTTTTTAGCAATGTCCTTCAACTTTGAACTCCATCTGAGTTATGTATCAAAAATCACACAGCAGTCTAAGAGCCAATGTTATTATTGGTGGTCATGTAAGTCCTCCTTCACTTTTGTTGAAAGCAAAGAATCAGAAATTACCTGACATACAAAAGGAGTTATTCCCCATTTGTTAGGGGAATTTTGCCTTCTTACACCAATACCAATTTTTAACTGCCTCTCTGATGCATTCTGGAGGCTTCTTCATCTTGAGACATTGAACTACACAGTCAGATTAAGGATGAGTGAGGACTGTGTTTTCCTTTGTTAATTAAGAGAAGGGCAATTATGTAAGGGGAAGTCCTTCTTTGGACAAATCTGTGTTGGAAAGGACACATGGAAGCTGAGGATTTGGAAACAGATTCCATTAAAATGATCTGCATGACTCATGAAACCTGCAGGAAGTCTGTGTAGCTCAATCTGAAGACCACTGGTCAGAGGAAAAAGCAGGCTGATCACTTCTGAACTTGCACTGGATGTCTGTCTCAAAAGACTTATCCTGGAGTGAGAGCTGGTGCAAATGTATGACAATAACACTGAAGCCAGGTGCACTCCCATGGGTCAGCACTGGCTTATAAGGTTGTATGTACATCCAGAAGCCCAGATACCTTTTTGCTTGGGACACACTTCTAGGACCCAGGCAGCCTGTTCCCGTTTGGAGAAGCATGCCATAACGACCACTGTAATATGTCTGCACCACCCCTGGCCTTTACACGAACACTGTTCACACCCTCATCCCAACCCTCATTGTTACAGGTTTACCCTTCTCTTTGCAGCACAAATTTTTTTTTAAGGCAAGCGAAAACATGAGGTTTACTGAGGAGAGAAAGATAGGATTATAGGGCAAAAGCAAGATATGGGTTTACAGAGCATGATATATACGCCACAGATGATGACCAGATCCACTGTTGCAGCAAAGGGAGAGCAAAAGGAGGGGGCCAAAAGGTGCAGCACACAGTTAATGAATACTGTAGCTGAAGCCCTTTCTGTTTGCTATGCACCAGGGATTTTAGAAAATCTGGAACCCATGAATTCTTTTTCTTGCAGATTACCACTTAATTATTGGCTAGGCCTGCCAATTTCAAGACATTAGGTTTAAGTGTGGAAGATTAAAAAAGAAAAACACATACGAAATCACAATGTCCCCGTCTTAGCCCCATACCAGGATGGTCACCTAGCTCTTCACCATCCTGGCCCCAAATTTCTACCTTTCAGCTCTGTTTCTATAATCTCTCCTTTATCAGTTATGGTTCTTTAGGTTCTGTTTTAAGTAGAACAATGAGCTCTGGATAACTTCTGTGAAAAGACAATTTAATGGAAGTATCTCATGCCTTAAAGAATTGAGGGAAAACCTGAGTATCCAAGACTTGAGGCAGCAGGACCAAGGATCTTAGTAGCAGGAACTCATGGTTAATGTCTTGTCACCTACCCCAGGAGGACTCAGCTGTAATTGTCCTTCTTTGATGTGCTACCCAACCCAAGTTTCAAATCTCCAACCTCTTTGGGCGATGGGCCCACCTACGAACTAGGGTGGTCTATCCTCCAATTTTTCAATATCCTAATTTTTCTCTTCTCTTCCATTGCCCATGTCAATGCCTGCTTTACTATTACAATCTGAATTTTCCCAAATGCCACCAGCCTGTGGGAAAATACATACACACAGGTCACCTTAATAGTTCCAATGGTGCTGGTTCCAATGGTGCCTGCCTGGATAAAGTCTCCACTCCAGCATGTCCCTTAGTTCTTTCTTGGAGCCCTGGGGAAGTCTCATAGCAGCTACTCATGCTCTTGCTTTCCAGGCCCTGCTAATGGTCCATCTGTAGAGATGCCACTGGGCTAATGGCCCTCCTGCTGTTGCTGGGCCCTGATTTCCTGTGCAAATATCAAATCACTGTCTGGCTTCCCTCACTGCTCCCAGGGCCACTAACACTCCTGGGACCTGAGCTTCAGTCCCCACAGGAGAATGCCTCCTTCCTGGATGTCCGTATCACACATTGTACCGTAGGCTGCAGCGCAACACTACTGGGTTCCCTGTTCCACAGTGAGAACAGCTTCTACCTGCAGCCCCCATCTCTAGGGCCAAGCAGAAGGACACATACCAGGGGTCTCCCCATTCATTGCTCTCCTTCTCCCCACCTCCCATCTCCCCCTGTCCTAGGTTACTCAGTCTACTGATTTCAATTAATCTTACCTGAAAACTATATTCAGAGCAACATCCAGACCAAACATCTGGGTAACATGGCCCAGCCAAGTTGACAAAATTAACCACCATAGTCCCTTATGTAAATAAGCTCACGTTAGTAAAAACTGATGGTTGTTAGCCTATAAATGTATCTGAAATGCTCAGACATTTTAGATATTACAGATTTAATAATAAGCCTGTTAAACTTTGTATGTCAAGGCAAAGCTTTCTTCTTCTTTTTTAAAAGCCTAATAAAAGACATATTGAGAGGCCAGGGGTTAACCAAAATAACTTAAAGGTTTAATTGATGCCCCTAGTGTGCAATGTCACAGTCTGTACTCGCCCTAAAAACGCAGACTTCGAGGGATTCAGTCTTTCAATGGATACCACTGGCCCATCCTCCGTGGTCCAGCAGGACAAGTGTTAGAGCTGAAAGAACACAGGTGAGACGGATGGTAAGGAGCCTGGAACGCTAAAGGGGACAATGCCAATGTCCTCCCCACGGGCTGCGGGACCACTATGCTGCATGCATTCCCCTTTCCTGACAGTCACTCTCCTGTCCAGGAAATGCAAGCATGTGGTTAACTGCCTGTGGACACAAGAGCCATCAAGAGGAATAGAAATCACCACCATCCTTTTGAGGTGAGGGAGCCCAGGCTGTCCACTGCTCTAAAGATTTGAAAACGCAGTCAGGGTGGCTGGCTGAGCGAGGAGGATGCTGGGCAGCTGAAGGCAAGGGATCCAGGGGCCCAGGCTGTATTCCTGGGGAGATTGTAGACAGACTCCTGAATTTGGGACTAACAAGCTGACCTTGGGCCAGCCACATAATCATTCCAAGCTTCAGGCTTCCCCGGCTCTATGAGGGCTAATCTCCTGCCCTTTACAGAGTTCTTGTAAGGAGTAGATAAAATAACTCATTTGAAAAGGCAAATTCAATCCCATACCCATAGCAGGTACTCTTGATATCTTTATTTATTTCATCTGTTGATACTAAAGAACTAGTGAACAAAAAATAGATGCTTAGCTTTCACTGGGAGCAATTTAAATTTTGAAGAATTCCCATCTGCCACATGATTTAGGTCACTGTGACAATGATTCAGACTGAGTACTGTGGTCACAGTCTCCATGGAGATCTGATACAGACAGAGTGGTACCTTAATCTAAAGTGCCCATCAACTGGGACTTTATATATCCCCTCTGATGGATCCATTTTCCCTGAGAAGCTGGGTGGTTTCAGCCCTGTGGCTTGAAGCAGGGGAAGAGCAACACTGGGGTGATGGTGAGGATTTTGGAATGAGGAGGAGAGGAAAGAGCGAGTCCTACATTTCCTTATGTCCATTTTATTCAAACCTGGTTATAAAAGCCTGCATTCAAAACACAAAAAACTTGGAAGCTAAATGGAAAATAGAGGTAAGGAAAAAAATTACCCATCAGCCTAGCTTCAAAGACTAATTACTCTTAACAGCATTAATCATGTATTTCCTTACTGTTTTCTATTTTCCTTATTACATAGTGATTATATAATATGCACATTTTTAAATTGAAGTTTTCAATCTAACATTTTAATATAAAAGTATGCTCATGCTAACAAAATATACACACTATTTTAAAGGTCTCATCACATTCTGTCAAGTTAAATGTGTCCTAATTTACTTCCACTATTCTATTGTTGGGCATTTAGATTATTTATATTTTTTATTTTACAAATAATTCAGTGAAACTCATTTTTGTATAACAGTTAAAATTATTCTGTTATAGTGTTAATTACGGGTTTTCAAAAATAAAATTACTGGTTAAAAGTGTTTGGGTATGCTAAAGGCTCTTGATACATGTTGGTAAAAGGTGATGCTCATGTAGACTTCACTAGCAATGGAAGAAAAAGCCTTTTGCAATTTACCCTCAACAACACTGCTAAAGTAATTATTTTTTTAAAAATCACTAATTTCATAAGAAAAAAGATTCTACTTGAAGCATTCTACTGTGGAGTTTATGCCAAAAGGATAGAATGCTAATTTATGAAGCATGTGGGCTGTGTGAATACCAAGTAATAAGTGATCAGATTGAATCAAAGAATATTCAATTCCAAGGGAAAAGAAATAAAGCCTTAAATTTTCTCAGGAAAACTGAAGCAAGTTCCACAAGCATAATGAGAAAATACATTTTGATTTTAGTTCCAAGAAAATTTTTTTTTCTCTCATTCCTGAAAACAATCTTCAAAATTGGTCTATGTTAAAGGTAACACAGGCATACCTTGGAGATACCGTGAATTTGGTTCCAAACCACCACAATAAAGTACTGCAAGAAAGAAAGTCACACAAATTTCTTGCTTTCCTAGTGCATATGAAAGTAATGTTTACACTGTACTGTAGTTTATTAAGTGTTGTATACACAATAGTGTTGTCTACACTATACTTAAGTCTATCAAATATGCAATAGCATTGTGTCTAAAACAACAATGTATATACCTTAATTTGAAAAGTACATTATTCTTAAAAAACGCTAATGGCAACATAAGCCTTCAAAAAGTCATAATCTTGTTGCTGGTGGAGGGTCTTGCCTTGATGTTGATGGCTGCTGACTGATCGGAGTGGTGGTTGCTAAAGGTTTAGGTGGCCATGGCAATTTCTTAAAAGAACAATAAAGTCTGTCACATCAATTGACTCTTCCTCTCATAAAAGATTTCTCTGTAGAATTCAATGCTATTTGATAGCATTTTACCCAGAGGAGAATGTCTTTCAAAATTGGAGTCAATCATCTCAAACTCTGCCGCTGCAATATTTATCAACTAAATTTGTGTAATGTTCTAAATCCTTTGTTGTCATTTCAACAATGTTCGCAGCATTTTCACCAGAAGTACATTCCATTTCAAGAAACTACTTTCTCTGTTCATCCATAAGAAGCAACTTCTCATCCATTCAACTATGATCATGAGATTTCAGTAACTTCAGTCACATCTTCAGGATCCACTTTCAATTCTCGCTCTCTTGCTATTTCCACAACATCCACAGTTACTTCCTCCACTGAAGTTTTGAACCCCTCAACGTCATCCGTGAGGGCTGGAATCAACTTCTTCCAAACTCCTGTTAATGTTGATATTTTTCCCTCTTCCCATGAATCACAAATCTTAATGCGTCTAGAATGGTGAATCTTTTTCAAAAGGTTTTCAATTTACTTTGCCCAGATCCATCAGAGGATCCATCTATGGCTGGTATGGCCTCACGGAATGTATTTCTTAAATAATAAGACTTGAAAATCAAATTACTCCTTGATCCATGGGCTGCAGAATGGATGTTGTGTTACCAGGAGTGAAAACAACATTCATCTCCTCACACATCTCTGTCAGAGCTCTTGGGTGACCAGGTGCGTTGTCAGTGAGCAGTAATATTTTGGAAGGAATCTTTTTTTCTGAGCAATAGGTCTCAAAAATGGGCTTAAAATAGTCAGTAAACCATGAAATAAACACATGTGCCATCATCCAGGCTTTGTTGCTCCAATTATAGAGTGCACGCAGAGGAGATTTAGCATGATTCTGAAGGGCTCTAGAATATTCAGAATCGTAAATGAGCATTGGCTTCAACTTAAAGTAACCAGCTTCATGAGCTCCTAACGAGAGAGTCAGACTGTCCTTTGAAGGTCCGAAGCCGGGCACTGACTTCTCTCTAACTATGAAAAGTCCTAGATGGCATCTACTTCCAATAGAAGGCTGTTTTGTCTAGTGTAGCTGCCTTCATCTTAGCTAGATCTTATGGATAACTTGCTACAGCTTCTCTGTTAGCACTTGATGCTTGACCTTGCATTTTTATGCTATGGAGACAGCTTCTTCCCTGAAACCTCATGAACCAACCTCTGCTAGCTTCAGATTTTCTTTTGAGACTTCCTCACCTCTCTCAGCCTTTATACAATTGAGGAGAGTTAGGATCTTGCTCTGGATTATGCTTTGGCTCCAGGGAATGTTGTGGCTGGTTTAATCTTTTATCCAGACCACTAAACCTTTCTCCATATCAGCATTAAGGCTGTTTTATTTTCTTATATATTCACTGGAGTAGCACTTTTAATTTCCTTCAGGAGCTTTTCTTTTGCATTTACAACTTGGCTAAGTGTTTGGAACAAGAAACCTAGCTTTTAGCTTATCTTGGCTTTTGACATGTTTTCCTTGCTAAGCTGAATCATTTCTAGCTTTTGATTTAAAGTATGTGACATGTGACTCTTCCTTTCAGAACAATTAGGGCTATTAATTGGCCTAATTTCAATATTGCTGTGTCGCAGGGAGTAGGGTGGGCCAAGGAGAAGGAGAAAGCTAGGGGAAAGGCCAGTTGGTGAAACAGTCAGAACACACACAACACAGATGGATTAAGGTTGCCACTTATATGGGTGTAGTTCATGGCACCCCAAAACTATTACAGTAGTAACACCAAAGATCACTGATAACAGATCACAACAGATATAATAATAATGAAAAAGTTTGAAATATTTTGAGAATTACCAAAATACGACACAGAGACATGAAGTGAGCACATACTGCTGGAAAAATGGTGCCAATAAACTTGCTCAATGCAGGATTGCCACAAACCTTCAATTTGTGAAAAACGCAGTATCTGCAAAGCACAATAAAATGAAATATGCCTGTAGTACAAAATGACAAAACTCACAGGGAACAGTTTTTATAATGAAGCAAAGCAATAGAAAGCCAATTTGTCCCCAAGGAAAGTAGGAACGTCGTTCTTGAATCAATTCAACCTGAAATGACAATGGCTGATATGTATGAGCTGGGCTCACTCTGAAAAGTTTTGTTTCCTGCAGAAGACCTTAAAATGCAACTACTGTATGTCTTTATTTATAATGTTTGAGTGAATCTATACAATAAATTATCGAGAAGATAAATTTATATATAAAAAATAGCAAAGGCAATGATACAACAGTATCCCATTTGCTATATAACTTCTAAAGTAAGTATTAATAATTCATCGTTCATTCTATAATAAATTCATTTAATGTTTTTTACTCTTCCAAAGCTAAACATTTTAAACTAATATTGACAACAGAAATACATTTTAATGCAAAACAGAAGGAGCAAAAGGACTGATGAGGAACTAACCATATAATTACAGCAATGACCATTAAATGGGAATTTTCATTTAAAATTCTTAAAATGCTTTTAATTAACTAAATAATTAAACAGAACAGCAGGACACGTAGACTTTATTTCATTGAGATTAAAAGAAGTTATAGATTATCAACTTTTTTTAGTGACTTGACACTCTGAGTCCTCTTATGACGAACCTGTGTCCTAATCTGACTCACTCATTTAGAGCTACACCATAGACAAGCCCAGGTGCTCAGTACAGATATTAATATTTACTTCTGAGGCTATGTGCTAATATTGTCACATGAATGTCAGCCCTCAACTCTTAGCTCCTTAATTTTCTGTGGACAAGAATTGTTCTTATTATAGTTATCCATGGCCTACAGTATCTCAAGAAAATACATACTTGGGGTAGCCATTAGATAAGCAGTTAGAAATTAAACCAATGCATTAAAAATGGGCATAATTTTCATAAGGAAAGGAAAAGTACATTGTGGGTAGAGGAGAGTGAATATGGGTCTTACCAAGTGGTCATCTGTGCAATTTCACAGAGCTGCTACCAACTAACGTACCGAGATTTCATACATACGTGTACACACACACACACACACAAAATGGGCTCTTCATGGAATCTGACATACACAGTGTTTTAAAAACCTACTTGCTTGAATATGAATATGCTGGAAGAATGGCGCAAAGATTCATGGCTAAAGTTAATCACTCCTGACCAAGGAGGAGTTTCAGATCGACTGAAGGGCAGAGGAGCCACTAGACAAAGTGGACAGCAGCGCAGAGCGTCCACACTGCCGTCATCCAGCGTGATGCTGGCTTTTGCCAGGGTAAAGTCTGCATTTAAAGCCTAAACAATCTGTTGTAAACTATTTTTCTGCTTCAAAAAATATTGGGCAGGTTTTAGAAGTTGTTATTTATCTGAAATTTTCCATACTTGGTTCAAGTCAAAATATTCCTTAAATGTTTTACATGATGACTTTGGCTATGGCTCTTTGGCTCTTGTGTAATGCTAAGGGTTTATTTAGTTGGTTGTTCTATGAATAAAATAAACTCTTCTGAGGAACCCTTCAAAAAACATGAACACGATCCAGCTACAGCATAAAATACTGTCAGCCCCTGGGCCATACATCCGCGGTGCCACGACCCAGAAGTACTTCTCCATCAAATTGGGCCTTAGAGAAATTTCAAGAAGCAAAAACGTGCCACATTTCTCATGGATTTGTTCCCTAGACAGTTTCCTGAGATTGACTTGAATAATATGGAAAAATAGGGAATGGACTAAACTTCTCCATTTGTTTTGGTTTCAGCCAACAATAATCCCCAAACCCCTGGAAACAACCCCCCAAGACATACACAAGATTAAAACAGCAAAATTCCCAATCTCTCCTCAGCATCCCTTTTCTGCCAGCTTTGATTAAACAAGTGTGGGTGTGCTCTGTCTGAGCTAGATACACAGAGTGTGGAAGACTACTCATTAACCCCCTACTTCCTTAAAGAAGAAATGGAACAAGCGTACACTGGTTTTTGCATGTCTTTTCAGGTGTCTTTCTATGAATGGTCCTTTATTTCCTAGTGTTCAACTTCTGAACTCAGGAGCTGCTATGCAATGTTGACATGGATATGATGCAAGATTAAGTTAAGTGGGATTACCTCCTCTTTAACTTGTTAGAAATAGGAAGTGGAAATTTAAAATGTAGCCTTAGCAGCCATTTCCTGCCCTTTTTACAATTTATTTTTCAATATCTGGCAATTTCTTGACATCATATAGTATAAGTGAAATAGTAAAGGATTGGAATCAGAAGACCTGGCTTTTGCGAGGCAAGGTTCTTCCATCTGTAGGAGATATGATTCTGAGGTTGTGCATATGAATGCAATATGTCATTTAATTATAACCTAATAAAAGACCCCCACATACAACTTACGGTAAATGTAGGGTCCAGAGGCTGTGACTGCACACTTAATTGTTACTAACTGTATTAAATTTGGAGATTCTTCTGACCCAGGGGTAAGAGGAAAAGAGAAACATTGAAAGAAACAAAATTGTGTAGGTACTAATACTTCTTTCCATTTATGGGTGAACACACAATAAAGAACAGCATATTTTAATAACTGCTAGAGTTTGAAATTTCAAATTCAATAATTGCACCACACCTTGAGGGGCAAACCCAAATTCTTCACACAAACTGACCCAGCTACCTGCCATCCTCCCACTGCCAGTGTGGTCTGCTGCAGGTCCTCCATGCTCCTCGGGGGCATCTGCTTCTTTGCTCATGCCACACCTTATTTAACAATGCCTCATGATTCCTCCTCTCCATCGGAGTTCCATCTGGAATTCCCTCTTCTGTAGAACCTCTTTAGGACACGTAACACTCTCTGGATCCTTTCAACTTTAAATTTCCTATAGCTTCATGTTGTACCATGCATCTGGCTGTTATTGGACATTGTCCTGCTCTAATTCTGGCTCACGAAGATCCAAGTGTCTTCTATGCACCAGGCTCTGGTGCTACAAATGGAGCTGAAGAAGACAGGGTCCCTGTCCTGGTGGCATTCACCACCAGTTGGTAACAAGTGCCAGGCTAGCACAGTGGTGCCATGGCCAACTGCTGCATAAGACTCACCCCAATTGCTGGGTGCAGAATCATGACATTCAGTCACCCCACCCTCTTCTACTTCTTATTTCTGTCAATTTCTGACCTTCTAGTTCCTCCTTCTCACTCAAGAAAAACTGTCCCCTACCTCATTCTTCACATACCACTGCCACCACCTGGTCATTTCAGAACCCACGGGCATTAACTTTTCAGTTACTTGACATTCTTGTCTAGACCGCATCTCCTATTCCTACTAACTGCTCAACTAATCCACTTTGGAAATCACTCATTCAAACATCTTACTCCCTGCACAAAAATTTTCTTTTCTTCCAATTTGCTTTGTTAAGTACCTGCACTGTGATAGTTCTTCAACTTTACCAGGTACTTCTAGTTGACTGACCCCCTCACATTCTCTGCATCCATCCATAGCACCTTCTGTCTTTACTTCCCTTGCTGTCCAGATTGTGTCTTGGGTTCCTTCACTGTCTAATATCCTAAACTCCATCACCCTCTGACCTTTCCCAAACCCCTAGAAAACTCCCAACACATTAATAAACCAACTGTCTACTCTCGTCTTGTTTGTACATGGGCAGGTGAGTGTTGCTGGAACAAAACATGCCATGGGAAGATTGAAAGCAACAGATTCATGATTAGTTACTGGAACTTGGCTCGAAAGCCTGGATCTCCAACTCCTGTAATGTCTATTTCAAACCTACTCTAATTTTTTCCAATATCCAACTCTCTTATTCTCAGTGCTTGACCCTACCCCACCTTTACTGAGAAATGGAAGGCACAGATGGATCGCTGCCCATCCACCACTCCCAAAGACATGATCATCCACATCCAAGTCCTCTCCTTCCCTTTGTTGTCACAAGGTGTCTCCTCTTTCTATCAATCTGCCTGTGGAGAACAGCTGTGTTCCTTGCTCTGAAAGTCAGACACAGGACCTGGGCAGCACCCAGTACTGGATACTGATGCTCAGCAAACCACTTTTTGCCTCACTTGGTGTTTCTGGGCTCCTTTGTTCTTTATAGCTCAGAGACTGATTCCTTGGAGACCCCGAGGGAGCATAGCAGCTGTCCCCACTAACTAGTTCTATGGGAAAATGCTAGGACTTGATGTGTTAAAGAATATAAGGTTGTAAAAAGAACAAGGGGAGGAGAAAGGGAAAGAAGGGAAAGACAAGGGTGGCAGGAGCTCCTGAGTGTGCACTCTCCGGACTAGCCAGGCTCAGTCTTGCTCACTGTAACAGGCATTATGGATGTAGCAAATCCAAATCATAATGTGATCTACAGATGCTAGGATCTACACAGACTTAAGAATTCCAAGGAATTGCAGACACTGGCTTATCAAACCCATCAATTCGTAAATACACAATGTATCCAATAAATGCTCTGCTGGTCACTAAGGGAGGATGAGAAATACCATGCTAATCATTTCCTTCATGTGGTGGTCTTCATCTTCCCTTAACAGTATTAACTTTTTTTTTTTTTTTTTGATCTTTTACAGTCCTGCTTTGGTTTCTTGTCCTCTGTGAAGCTTTCTCCAAGCACTAGGGCCAGTCGCTCCTTGCTCAGTGTCCCCCACAGCCAGTGACAAATTGGTCAGGGCATGTGTCAACACAGTGAGACCAACACTCACATATCCCATCATCACCCTGTACTCCGAGTCACCAGCAATCTACCTAGGTCACCATCACATTTCCAGCACCCAGCATAATTGCTAAGAATCCAACATGCTTCTGGAATGAATGAATGAAAGGATGAGACCAGACGAGAAACTGCAGAAGGATGGATGAAACATGGGGGAGCTGTACTTTCAATTCCAAGACTACCTGCACCTCTCCTTTCTACTTACACCCAGGGCTCCCTGAGGCCTTCCTCTCTGCAAACATCAGTGGGTATCCTTAACCAGTTCACATCTCTCCTCAGCAATCTTTCTGCTGCAGTCTATACTCTGTGTCGATCTATCAATCCCTGCTGGTTCTACCTGGCTGAAGGAAGTGGCGGGTGCCACCAGCGCAGACCCTGGGAGTGCGCCGGTCACTCACCTTGCTTGCTGGCAGACGCAGCAGACCCAGGCCTTCTCATGCTTCTGGTAGGAGCAGCAGCTCTTGCAGACATTGAACTTGCAGTCCCCACACTGGCGCTTGGTGTTGACAAGGAAGGTGAAGGGCGAGCAGCAGCGCATGCAGCAGTGCTCCACGAACTGCTGGTGCTTCAAGAGGATGCTGCACTTGCTGCCTTCCTCATCCAACTTCTGCTTCAGCTCGCTGGGAGATGGCGGGGGAAGGGAGCAGAGAAGCAACACATCAGATCAGGGCTGTTTCCCCAAAGCATCCCACCTTGGCCCTCCCTTAGGCCAAGCTACCACATAGGACCTTCCAAAGGAACAACAAAACTCAGAAAGATCAACCATGTAACCTGATGTCTGGAGAGGAATGCTAATGGTGGGTTAGTTTTGTGTGCTCCTGTATGCCATTTTTTTCTAAGAGAAAGCATGAAAGCCTTATTACTTACATTTCAGAGGCTACATGGAGACACAGATTATTAAAAAACTAATAAGCACATCTTTAAAAAACAAAACCTTTAACTTAATTAATGCCTAAAGGAGCAAGAGATCACTTATGATAAAACATTAATCCTCACAACAGCCCTGTTGGGAATATGATAAATGCAGCTCTGGCCCTATTTAACATCCCTGGAAACTGAAGTACCCAGGGATTTTAAAAGCTTTCAGATCAATGTGAGTCAATAAGGATTCTCTGGGTGATGGCAGATCAAGGCACTGGTGATTCAGAGCTAGATACAAGACGATTTCCTTCTTCCGAAAAGCTCATGGTCACACTGGGCACACAGCCAGCCATGTTAATGGAAAACATGACGGTGCATACATTCCTCCCTGTGCTCAGGGAGAAGGAAAGGAGAATCCTTGAAAGATGACAATACGCCCCAAACAAACTGAGTTACCTGGGAGAAAGCTAACTGAAAGTAACTAGGTTACTCCGAATTGGCAAGATTGAGTTGTTTGTCCTGCCACAAAATTAAGGGCCCACAAAGAATGGTAGAAAAATTATTTCTTTCCATTGCTATTATTTTTATTACTATTTTACTATTACTATATTATTATTATTATTATAGTAGTAAAACATAGACAATACCCTACTTACGATGATTCAACTTGTGATTTTTTGACTTTCCAATGATGTGAAAACTCAGGACACTCAATACAGAATAGGAATCAGAGAAGACCCCGTATAGCAAAAGCAATCTTAAGCACAAAGAACAAACTGGGAGGCATCAATTTACCAGACTTGAAGCTACACTACTATGGCAACTAAAACAGCATTGTACTGGCACAAGACATAGACCAGTGGAACAGAACTGAGAACCCAGACATAAAACCATCCTCGTGTAGCCATCTAATCTTTGACAAAGCAGACAAAAACATACACAGGGGAAAAGAATCCTGATTCAATAAATGGTGCTGGGGAAATTGGATAGCCACATGTAGAAGACTGAAACAGGATCCACACCTTTCAACTCTCACAAAAATCAACTCACGGTGGGTAACAGACTTAAACCTAAAATGTGAAACTATAATAATTCTCGAAGAAAATGTTGGGAAAACTCTTATAGACATTGCCCTAGGCAAGGAATTTATGAAGAAGACCCCAAAGGCAATCACAACAACAACAAAAATAAATAAATGGGACCCAATCAAATTAAAAAGCTTCTGCACAGCCAAGGAAACTATCATGGGAGCAAACAGACAACCTATAGAATGGGAGAAAATATTCACATGTTAGATTTACATTTTCAATTCCAGTAGAGAAATTTCTGGGTCATTTGGTAACACTATGTCCAACCTTTTGTAAAACTGCCAGACTATTTTCCAAATGGCTACACCATTTTACATTTCCACCAGCAAAACATGAGGTTTCCAATTTCTCCACATCCTCACCAATACTGTTATTATCTGCGTTTTTTATCATAGTCACCCTAGGAGGTGTAAAGTGGGATCTCACTGTGGTTTTGATTTGCATTTCCCTAATGATCAATGATGTTGAACATCTTTTCATGTGCTTATTGGCCACTTGTACATCTTCTTTGGAGAAAAATAAATTCAAATTTTTTGCCCATTTCTAAATTAGATTATTTGTCTTTTATTGTTGTAAGAGTTCTTTATACATTCTGCATATAAATACCTTATCAGACATATTATTTACAAATATTTTTCCTTTCTTATATTAAACCTTATATTTTATTAGTATTTTTATGTATTTTTAGTAAAAGGAAACATCTTACTAGCTCATCTCACCCTGCTACTAGATTTGGAAATCCATGTATGGTTTTATAACCTCTCTTTTCACTTTAACAACATATCATAAACATCTGTCCATGACAATTCAAAGGGTGTATGCAGCTTTGGCTCTTGGGTTCCCTTAGCTGGCTCACACATGGGGCAGGATTCACGGCTCTGCATAGTGCCCAGTATCTATTTGTTGCTTGAACACTGGATAATAAGGGGAGGCTGAGTCCAGTACTGGGAGAGGAGACCGTGTCAGGCTAGCTAACAATTCTACAGGGTAAGATAGCATATGTGCAACTTGGCTGAATAAAATGTTTACAGGGAGACAGAACAGAGGTGTTTTCTCAAGGAAAGAAGATGTTATTAAGTCCCTTAGATTTAGAGGAGAAGTTGTGCTCAGTCATTGACAGCTCTGAAATCTGTCAACAATGTAGGACAGCCTCAAATTGACTGGCTTATATTGATATTTCAGAGACACTAAATTAAATGGGATTAAATGTCCAAGAAAGAAAGTCTTTGGGGATCAAAAAAGCTCTTTCAACTCAATCCACAGGATCACTTGAGCTTTATGAGTTCTGTTTCCTAATACATAGGATTGCAAATTCCAATGGCATTTTAAAACTCACTGGCTTGTGCCATGCCCTCCAGAGTTTATTCTGAGCAAATGAGGTGTTGTGAACCATAGGTTCAGTGGAGGAATGGAATGCCATTCTTCTGGGCCTTCTGCTACTTATTAAACTCCATTGCCCTGTAGTATCTCATGGAAGAAGTCATTGGGTAGAATTGAAAAGGATAACTTACAGTGGTTAATTATAGAATCAACCAAGAATCATGCAAGACAAGGTACCTGCTTTGAAATGTCCTGGGATGAACCAGGCCTACAAATGGAGGAATCCATACATGTGGAAAAGATGGATGGATTTAGTGTCAGAGGCTAGAGTACATAGCTGGGCTCATCACTTACCAAAAAGCCCCCCATCCTTTATGGGCCTCTATTTTTCTAAGCAGCACTTATAATTCCTACTTCACAGGGTTGCTAGAGATTTTAAATGAGTAAAGCAACAAAAAGTAAATACTAGTTATTCAGTTGGATTAGTGAGAAATCCAGTGGTCTGAATATCTATTACATTTGATCACACTTGTCTATGTATCAAGAAGGTTTCTGTGATAGCATCAGGGCAAGAATACTCAACACTTACTTGTTGCTTGAGCATTAGGTAACAGTGGGTATGACGTGGTATCTCATTGTGGTTTTTATTGCATTTCTCTAGTAACTAAAGACGTTGAACATGTTTAGTCTGATCTTTGGCAATGTCTTCTAACATTGGATTTAGTCTCCTCCAGATAGCTTGTTCTATAGCAGGCATCTTAAAAGCCTATCAACATTTCATGGTCTCTTGTTCCATTGCCATACCAACTCTGATAGGTTGCTAGTGGGTGAAGGAAGCACTATGTGTTGAGAGGAGGCACACAGGCTCAATGGGTTTAGCTGTCATGCTGAGTTAGCCATGTCTGCCATGGAGAAGTGATGGCACGTGTGTCACTCCTTTGCTATCCCTCAACTCATTTATCAAAGGGATTGCAATTCTGATCCATAGCTATGAGCTACCCTTTGATGGTCATAGGTACTACTGCTTAGACTGTCAGTCATTCACTCAATTGGTCACCTGCCACTCTGGGCACTGGGGATAAAAAGAAAAAAAGACACAGCCCCTCCTTTCATGAAACATGTATTAAGGTAGGGATTCAGATAGTGAAAAACTAAGCAAAATAAAATAAGTTGTGAAGCATTTTGTTACAGAATAAGTAGGGTGCTGAGACCAAGAATAACATGGGCACCAACTTTAGGTAAGGTGGTGAAAGAGGCTTCCCTGGGGAGATGGGGTTCCAGTTAAAACAATAAGCTGGGAAGGAGCTAGCCCAGTGGAAGACTTGCATCCCAGCCAGAGGGAGTAGCAGAGGAAAAGAGCTTAATATTTGCGGGTGGCAGAAGCAGAACAAGACGCAGGCTCTGGAAAGAAGTTCGGATTTTTTTCTAAGTGCAAGGAGGAAGTTATTAAGGATTGTGAGCAGGGAAATGTCAGCCACTGCCAGGTGAGGCCCGCCTCTTCGAGAGCCTTGCAAGCATGGAAGCGTGGGAAGTGCTGCAGTCATCTGGGTAAGGATGACCAAGGTTTGGACTGGGCAGGAGCAGGAGAGATGGGGGTAGTGGGCTGATGCCTGGCGCACCTGCTCAGGGCCCAGAGAGGAAACCAAGTTTCTGGTTTCTGTAACCGTGTGGGGAGAAGGAAGAGTCCTGTGGGCAGGGGCTGAGGAGCAGTGCCAAGGGGACACCTGCATGCGTGTTTCAGCAGCTCAGAGGAGGGGGCAGAGCCGGCTGTGTGAGCTTGGGAGTCACCTTCATAAACATCTTCATACAAATGAGAATGATGAGCCACCCTAAGGGACAGTGTAACAAGAAGGGGGAATAGGGTCTGGGGACCAGCCAGGGAACTCACGCTGCAGAGGGGAAACCAGACAGAGAGACTGAGGAGGACGCCATGGCAAGAGGATGTTTCGAGAAGGGGAGAGTGGATGACTGGTGGCCATGGGGGCAGAGATGTGTCCATTGGGTTTGGCAGCATGGAAGTCAGGGGTGACCCTGACCAGGGCAGTTTCAGCGGGGGAGGCGGGGCCAGAGCCAGGCTGTTGTGGACCAAAGAAGGAACGTGAGGTGAGTCGTGGATCTGTCAGGGAATACTTCTTCCACTAATGTTATAAATGCTTTTAAGAGCCAGGCTTCAAAGGGGGGAGCTCAATTTACAGCGTAACCATGTTCATGATAATTTCAAAGTATGTTTTGCTTTTAATTTGTCATGGCTAATATCACTGTCTTAATAGGAAATTTCAGGCAGAATCATTTTGCTACCCCCTGACTGTGTTATAAATAAATTAATCAAGGCTAAAAGAGCTCAAGATACCACAGATCTATGAGGAAAGAGAATAAAATTTAAATATTCCCTCCAAATGTCAGAGTGAATGACACACACCAATAGGCTGTGTGGTCACCAGCCGTAAACGGAGGAGACTGTGTTAAGCCAGGACTTAAGGATGGTTTGGACAAAAATTAATATCTCTAATTACTTTTTAAAAAACTGGCAATTTTTTTTTTGTATCTGGGAGGTGGGGGCAGTGAGGGTAAGAATAGTCACAATTCTTTCTGTATCTTGAAACATTTTTGCTAGTTGCCATCTCTATATAAGAATAATGAGATTAAAAATGTGAAGTCACCTAATGTAACAAGATAAGTCAACTTGAGTGGTAATATAGTTGAGCTTTGATTTCTCTTTTTGTTCACATTTTCTGATGTTCACAATTAATATATATTATTTGTATAATAAACACAGATATAAATTAATAACTTTAGAATAGATGTCAATTTATGAAAGAAAATAAAAACAAGCTATTTCCTAGCACAAAGAAAACAGATGATTCTAAACTGCTAAAGAGCCAATTAGAGCTTCAGCGTGGTGGGGGGCGTTGATGGCAGCTGATGACTTACTCTGCTGCCGTCTCCAC
The DNA here is from genome assembly GCA_963574885.1 of Lepilemur ruficaudatus. Classification (NCBI taxonomy): domain Eukaryota; kingdom Metazoa; phylum Chordata; class Mammalia; order Primates; family Lepilemuridae; genus Lepilemur; species Lepilemur ruficaudatus. The sequence goes on from CAUYRT010035056.1 coordinate 27,892, forward strand.
ACAGGAACAGCAAGAGATGCCAAGAACAAGTCATCTGATTAACACCCACACTTCAGGGGCTATTAGATCCCCCTTTGCCTCGACCCTCTTGACCTTTTTCTCTCTCATTCCTCATCGCTTTTATTTCCTCCCTGATTCTGCCTCCTTCCAGTCACCTCTTTTCTTCTTCTTTTTACCTTCTCTGTCTTTTCCTTTCCTTTTCTTTCTTTCTCCCTTCTCCCACTTTAATTGGCCATAATTGAGAACCAAGGTGAATCTATGTGTTGTATCTTTTGAAAATTAAGTTTGTCTTCATTGTAGAAAAATTAGAGAGCACAAAGGAGAAAGAGACTGTAATCTTATCATCCTTAATCACTAATAACCACTAATAATATTTCAGCTCTTATTTATTCACATTTTCTGTGCAAATGTATCTATATTTTCACTAAAATGCTATACTATGAATATTTTATTATCTTCTTTTAAACCTATATCAATATACAAAAACCTATAACTTTTAAAGTTGTCTATATGTGTTTTGCCAATCTTCAATTGTTGGGCATTCACTTTATTTTCAATATTCCGCTGCTATAAACAACCCTGTAAAGCACATCCGTATTTGTATATGTACATGTGTATGTATATGCATATGCATAAACCTTCTCAGACTTGTCCAATTATTTCTCTAGGCTAAATGCCTAGAAGAGGAATTAATGGCCAAAGGGCATTCACACATTTTTAAAGCTTTCCGTTTTCTACACCTACTGCCAAATTACCCTCTAGAAAGTTTACACCAATTAACTCTCCCTCCTGCAGTGTATGAGGCTGCTCATTGCCTCAGTCCTTATAAACATGGGTATTACCATTACTTTCAGTCTTTGTTGTATCTTTTGAATATAGATTCATTTTCCTCATTATTAATTTTAAAAGCAAATAATCTGATGTTCAATGTCTTTTTCTTTTCAGAATACTAAAATAATTTGCTTTCTACTTATGTGTGGCTGTCGGTAGTTTTGTTTCTCTGCGTTGCAGAGGCTTTCTATCCACATCTAGTCTTAGGTACCAGCTGCAAATATGAGTTCAATTATAACTGTTCCATTTCTGCCAATATTCCCATCATCATTTTCTTAACCTGTAGGGTGGAGGTAGTAATACTTCAGAGAGTTGCTGTGAGGTCTAAATAACATAAGTAGGGCTCCTAGTCAGGCCCATTATTGACGGGTGAAATAACTGAGACCGAGAAAACTCAAGGGATTTGTACAAGTCCTATTCAAGCCCAGGTATTCTGACCCTAAGTCTTATTGTCTCTCTCTTTTTTTTTTTTTTTTTGAGACAGAGTCTCACTCTGCTGCCCGGGCTGTAGAGTGCCGTGGCGTCAGCCTAGCTCACAGCAACCTCAAACTCCTGGGCTCAAGCGATCCTACTGCCTCAGCCTCCCGAGTAGCTGGGACTACAGGCATGCACC
>CAUYRT010035057.1:0-14150 GCA_963574885.1 Lepilemur ruficaudatus
ATCCTAGCACTCTGGGAGGCCGAGGCGGGCGGATTGCTCAAGGTCAGGAGTTTGAAACCAGCCTGAGCAAGAGCGAGACCCCGTCTCTACTAAAAATAGAAAGAAATTAATTGGCCAACTAAAAATATATACAAAAAAAAATTAGCCGGGCATGGTGGCACATGCTTGTAGTCCCAGCTACTCGGGAGGCCAAGACAGAAGGATCGCTTGAGCCCAGGAGTTTGAGGTTGCTATGAGCTAGGCTGACGCCACGGCACTCACTCTAGCCTGGGCAACAGAGTGAGACTCTGTCTCAAAAAAAAATAAAAAAATAAAAAAATAAAATCCTGTTCCCCAAAAACCAATTACCTAATGGTTCTAGCACCTATTAATGATCCTTGTCTGAACCGATTTTTGTAAGTTGAATTGCAAAATAGCGAGAATCTCATTTTTACACAATCACTCTAGTAATGATCAGGAGGCCATTTAGAAGAACAAAATGGAGGGACTGCATGAAGGAATGGTTGTGCCATTAATACCCTCAGGCAGGAGATCCGGGGAGAATAGGCTAGGGGCAGGAGGGCAGAGACTCTGCTCAGTTTTGGACGTGCTGAATATCAGGTGATAGTGAGATATTCTATTAAGAGATATCCAAGTGGGGTATATGTGTCTGTGTATCAAAACTTCCTAATACTACATATGTGTGTGTGTGTGTGTGCATGTGTGTAGGAAAGAAAACCTACTAAAGATGACATCATCTAGAGATGATACAATATGACTTTGTAGAGACAGAAGAAAACACTCCCAAGGCTGAACCTCAGAGAACCCCCGAATACTAGGATAGGAGATAAGGAAAGCCTAGCAAAGGAATCTGAAGAGGGTCACAGAGGCAGAAGAGGATGAAACAAAGCTGTCATCTGGAATAAGTTTCATCAAGAAGGGTGTAGGTAGACAGAGAGATGTTAACTAACAGTGAGGAAGTCAAGTAAAACAACGGTTGCAAAGTTTCCAGAGGATTACTATACTTCACGGCCAGTGGTCTCAGAGCTATGCCAGTGGGCTGGTGGAGGCAGAAACTTACTGCAACAGATTGAGGAGTGAATAGAGGGGAGAAAGTCAAGTCAGAGGTATATGTTCCTAAGAGGTTAGAGAAGTGCTAAGAGTTTATTACTCACTCATTCTTCTAACAAATATTTGAAAGCTCATGTGTCCAACCCCGTTTTGGTGCTGGGATTTCCGTGCTTTTGAGGAGCTTACACTTGAGTGAAGAAAGACACACATAAAATAAATAAGTATATAACCCAGTAGGAGGTAGTATATACTACGAAGAAATACAAAGCAGGGCATGGGTGACAGAGTGACATGTGAAGCCATTTTATACGGAGTGGTCAGGGAAAGACTTTCTGACAAGGTGACATTTGAGCAGAGGCCTAAAGGAAGGGAAAAAGCCCAACAGCCATCTGGAAAAGAGCCTTCCAGGCACGGAGAACAGCAAGTGCAAAGGCTCTGAGTGACAGAGGAACACGAAGGAGGCCAGGATAGCAGTGCAGAGTGAACAAGGAAAAGAGTAGATGGAGATGCAGTGAGAGACAAAGCCACAAAGAGCGTTGTAAGATTCTGGATTTTGCTCTGTTTTCAAGGGCACTAGAGGAAATAAAATGAGGAGAAGAAATAAAGTAGGATGCCCAGGCTAGACTGCTGTGGCATCAGCCTAGCTCACGGCAACCTCAAACCCCTGGGCTCAAGTGATCCTTCTGCCTCAGCCTCCTGAGTAGCTGGGACTACAGGCATGTGCCACCATGCCCAGCTAATTTCTTCTATATATTTTTAGTTGGCCAATTAATTTCTTTCTATTTTTAGCAGAGACGGGGTCTCACTCTTGCTCAGACTGGTTTCGAATTCCTGACCTTGAGCAATCCACCCGCCTCAGCCTCCCAGAGTGCTAGGATTACAGGTGTGAGCCACCGTGCCCGGCCGGCCTGGGAAAAGAGAATAACAATATTCTACACCATATTAAAAATGAAAAGGGGATGATGTGAACCTGGACATTGACACAGAGGATTCCAAGGGTAACATAAATAAAAAATTTTGTTGCAAATGGTCTCCTTGTTTTCCCTCTGATATCTACACAACGTGTTAAGAATTACCATACTTGGGCTTCTTGGTACCTATTACTTTCCATATTTTATATTTGAGAAATGACTTGTCTGAGATCACTTTCTAATCAACTGCAGAATGAAGACTAGACTCTGGATTCTTCTGATTCCAAAATTCAGATCAGGCAGGAGAGGGAGAGGGGTAGAGATGAGGGGAGAGGAATAGAATAGACACTTCCCTGAACAAGCATCTTCCCCACCCCCAAATTGTGTGATAGTTATACAAAAAAAAAAAAAAAAAACACCAGTGATTTTAATCAGAGTTTTTACATTTTATCTTCTTTTTTCCTGGCTATTTCTTTGGAAATAAAGCTGCCTTGTCATTTTCTCTAACATTGGCAACAGGACAGAAGGGAGGGCTTCAGATCCAACCTTAGAAAATGTCAAGGGGGCACACATTCTCCTATTCCTTTTCCCCCCAGCCCTCTCTTGAAGGGTCCAATATAGTAGTAAAGGGAGTCACTGTATAATCACACTCCATCCAAAGTTAACTGAGCCTTTTGCCACATTGCCTGGTCCTAGCATAAGAGCTTGTCACACAGCTCTAGGCAGTTTATTGACTTGCCAAAACTGACCAGTGACATGGTTCAAGGCCACAAGAGAGGCAAGTGAGTCAGGCTTTTCCCAGCACTGGAGACAGGCGTTCATAAGTTGTCTGTATCCAATTATCTTACATGCAGCACACTCATCTATCTTTGAAATCTGCCATCACTCTTGAATCATGTGGACAAGGAATCCTCTACTTGAGAACTCCTGGGAGAAAGAGTTTTTTAGTTTAGTTTTTTTTTTTTTTTTAAGACAGAGTCTCACTCTGTTGCCCAGGCTAGAGTGCCGTGGCTCAAACGATCCTTCTGCCTCAGCCTCCAGAGTAGCTGGGACTACAGGCATGCGCCACCATGCCTGGCTAATTTTTTCTATATATTTTTAGTTAGCCAATTAATTTCTTTCTATTTTTAGCAGAGACAGGGTCTCACTCTTGCTCAGGCTGGTTTTGAACTTCTGACCTTGAGCAATCCACCCGTCTTGGCCTCCCAGAGTGTTAGGATTACAGGTGTGAGCCACCGCGCCCGGCCGTCCTGAGAAAAGAGAATAACAATATTCTATACCATATTTAAAATGAAAAGAGGACGATGCCTACAACCCTTGGCCCCGCGTTTCTTCAAGTGTGGCTCAAGAACTATTTGCATGAAGAATGTCTCTGAAGTATAATAATCTCTCTGGAATGCAGATTCCTAGGCCTCAAAGTATTTTAATCTTTAGTAAGCTATTTGAGTGATGCTGGTGCCACTAAATTTGAAAATCATTGCTTCCCTAGTCCATAAGACAAAGACGAGGTGAGAAAGTAAGAATTTTATTTGCTCGCTCTCTATCACAGGTGCTGATTAAAAAGTACACTTAGCAAACAAGGACTTAATAAATTTTCTCAACAGAGCAGAGGCCTGCTATATTACTGTTGTGTAAAGGTTAACTCCAACATTAGGCAGATGGATTTTTCCTAGGGTTCAACATCCAGGCAGAGTGGAGGCTCTTAACCTGGCACATGCTGCACCAGCTTTAGAGCAACTATAAATCCCCAGAAATTGTGCACTGAATTTTGGGAGCTTGCTGGGGCAACTGGTTAGTGAGAAGACGTGCAAGATTCTCCAAGGACAATTTATGGCACAAAAGAAATCAAGAACCTCTGATTTAACCAAGGGTTATTATGACAGAAGTGGAAAGATGTCCACTGCCTTCACACCTCACAAGTAGTAGACATGAGCAACTTGGAAGCAATTTTACTGGAGGGCTTGAACATGATGCATTACTCCCAACTCCACCACCTTTTACCTAACTTCACCAACTACAGGTCCTGATCTGATGCTATTTCAATTTTCAAAGTTGAAATTTTGGTGAAAGCATAGGAGGCTATAACCACAAAATTCCCATGTGGACAAGAACCACTATAAACTGTGATCTTCAGGAATCAGTACAGGATTTGGAGCCAGAAATCCTAGACTGGATCTGCCTGTCTTTCAGTGGCAGTGTGACCTAGGGCAAATCACATGACCCCTCTAAGGTTCAGTATCCTCATCTGCAAAATGCTAACTACAGCACTGGGTGATTATTAGCGTTAAAGTGAAAGTGCTTTGCCATCTGCTAGAAGCTATGTTAAGCTTAAGGCAATGTTACTGCTCTAACTTTTTTTTGTATCATCTTCCTGCTAAAATAAACAGCATGTGTGTAGAGTTAAATGCTGAGAGCTAACTGGGCTTCACTTTCATTTTTGTCTTTCTGTTTTTAGCTGACACCCTAAAATGCCTACAAAAATATCCTGCAACAAAGAGTTGTGTCAACAGTTCCAGGGACTGACCTGACAGTGAGAACCAGAACTAAATTCATATGAACCAAAGAAATAACTTCGGTGGTGGCATTGTGGAGGAGGGGTAATGCAACCACACATTCTGGGGCAAGCAAGGATCCAAACCAACAGTCATAAAATGCTCTTCATACACATCCTGTTTTGGTATGCAGGCTTGCCACCACCCCTGTATTGGCACCTGGGCTGTCATCCGCACCCAAACCAGCAGGAAGGCCAACTAACAAGAATGAATGTAAGAAGCGGAGACTCAAGGATGCTAAATCTTCTCCTTCCCAGAAGTGCAAGCTGCTCCAGAGTCTCCCACTCTTGACTCACTGATGGTAAAAGAGGCTCAAGACTGGGAGAGGTGAGCAAACAATCTTGTATAGCATAAGTGTCAACAGATACAGTGAATTCCAAAAGGTTAAAATATTAGGAGACAGATATTTTGAACCTGACCTTCCAGGATTCTCTTTTTGAAGGCCCCATAATCAATATGCCTAAGTGATCTATTTATACACAAGCTCCAAATCACCTTTGCCCTTCTCCAAATAACATCCCACTATGCTGAAGAACTGTAAATCTTCACCACTATCAGGACTCCCTTTGGGCATGTGATTCTTTAGGACTTCTATTGTTTGGATAAAATCAGTGAGTAGCACCAACAAGTGACTACACAACCTTCTCTACTTCATTTATTACCTCGAAAAGAAGTTGGCCTTGAATATCTCAGATTCTTCAAGAAGCAATTATTAAATGAAATGTAACACCTACTGTACTTTTTAGATATTAAATTGTATCAAGAATTGTACCAGTATCAGCTGGGCCTGGCCTCACTGCCTATAATCTCACAGAGTGCTTTGGGAGACCGAGGTGGGAGGATTGCTTGAGGCCAGGAGTTCAAGACCAAGTGCAGTAACAGCGAGACCCTGTCTCTACAAAAAATTTTAAAAATTACCCAGGTGTGGTGGTACACACCTGTAGTCATAGCTAACTCAGAAGGCTGAGGCAGGAAGATCACTTGAGCCCAGGCTGCAGTGATCCAGCCTGGACAACAGAGTAAGACCCTATCTCTTAAACAAACAAACAAAAACAACTCGTATCAAGAAGACTACTTTCAGTGGTGGATGATGAGAAATTACTTAAATGGGTACAATGTACCTTATTTGGGTGATGGGAACATTAAAAGCCCAGACAGACCTCACCACTGTAGCAATATATCCATGTAACAAAATTGCACTTGTATCCCTTAAATTTATACAAATAAAAAAAAAAAGAAGAAGATGACTACTTTCTATGGCCTGTTCAACAGAGCTCACTGATGGATTCTTTGGATTCAACCATGAATACACTCAGAACATGAACACACAACTCACTCCACAATATTATTTTAGTATTTGTTAGCAACTGGCCAAGGAGTTTCTAAGCTAGTCACTGATCACTAAGATAGAAATACACCCTACAACAACAGAAAGAGAAATGAGGATGCAGACATCTATCACAAATGCAATATAAAACACCTGGGAGTGATGTGCCCAGTTGGTTTTCTCCTGGGATAAAAGAAAAGATTACTGAGGCCACATGCCTAACACAATTTTCTGTGAGCTTCAAACTAGGAATCAGGTTAGCCTCACTGTGGAGCACATGTTTCCCTATGGTGTTTATCAAATGCCATTTAAACCAGGGATTCAACTACAGTTAAATGGTCACATTCCTGTATTCCTGTTGCAGAGATACACCATCTCACGAAGGAGGTGGGGTGGGGGAAGGAAGGGAAAACTATCTCTTTCATCCAAAGATATCTCTGTATCTGAAAGAGCCAAATGGGTCACGCCAACATGCCCTGCAATTGAGCTGAGGGATATCCAGGGTGGTGACCAGACTCAGGTAGTGGGCCAATTGTAGGGCTTGGAGGAGGCCTTTTCCGAGCTCCTATTGGTTGGATCTTGGCCAAACTTCTTTGCCTCACAAAGTAGCATTTCAGAGACTACCACACAGAGCTTCTAGCAACTTCCAAATGGACTGGAGCAAACAGGACATGATCAAGCCCCAGAGAGACCAGGATCTACCCTCACCCTAGCCCCCACCCCAAACTCACTCATCTATGAAGTATCCCTTGGGACACAATGTCCCTGATAGTGTAACACTTCACTTAAAAGCAAACAAATTACATTTCCTTAAAACTTATAATTTTATAAGGAAAAAAGGGAGAAGGGGCAGTTCACTCTCAAACCAGACCCTCATCTGCCCTGGAATCAATACTGTGTCCTCACTGACAAACTTTTCTGTCTCTCAGCAAGTTGCCTAGAAATTAAAAAACATTATTTCCAACACAACAATGTGGGTTTTTTTCTTTTGGTTTTAAGGGAAAGAGGTTAAAAAGAAACATCTACTACCAGAGAGCAGGCAAGCTAATAAAATGATAGTCCTACTAATACATGACCAAATGGTGAATGATTTTAACAGAGTACCAAGTTGGGCTAGTGGTTCTTTAACTTCTAACAATTTATAGCAACTATTTTTTAATCCACTGGTAGGAAGGAAAGTAAAATTAAGAAGGATTTTATTTATTGAAAATAGTAGTTCTTCCTAAACCCTAGTTTTGACAGACCTTAATTAGATACATACATATTAAAAATCGCTTTCAGATTCACAAGATGGTAATTCCAACCTAACGTTCTTCTCATTTTTAATGAAAACAATAATGTCTACATTTGTTCTCCAAACTAATTGTGTGGTAAGTTACTACTCTGTGGGTAACCCACGAGACGGGCTGTTATCCCAGTTTTATAACAGTGGACGTTGAGTTTAGAAAAGTTATTGAGTTGCCTAAAATTACCTAATTCCTAAGTAGCAGAGTAAGGTGTAAAACTCCACTAATACAACAGCCACTAACCACACATGGGACTATTTAAATTTAAATTAATTAATATTAAATTAAATTAAACATTTAAATTAAAAATTTAGTTCAACTCAAACATGCCATATTTTAAGTGCCCCACAGCACATGTAGCTAGTGGCTAGTGTTATAGAATATTTCTACCACTGCGTAAAGTGCTATTGGATGGGGTTGGTCTAGAAGGTAGTTCTTTTTAATTCATACTAACTTGGGAGAAAGATATCACAGCATCCCAGTATTTAATAAAGATGGCCTAACAGTGACAATATTAAATCATACCCCCTTTCTTATTATAAGAAACTCTGAAACTTCAGGAGGTTGGTTTATCTTCCCAAGGGTTATAAAAACTAAAAACCTAAAAATTATACATAATTTTTAGCAGGGGGTATATGGAAATTTTCTGTATCTTCTGCTCAATTTTCCTGTGAACCTAGAACTTCTCTTAAAAAAAGCCTATTTTTTTAAAGATTTAGGGGGTTTTGCTCATTTTATATCTCTATTACATTATCATTGCTGTTAATGTATCTGCTCAGTCTATCATAAAAAAAATTGTAGTCTCTGTGTTCTTTGATTTCTATTATCATCTCTGCACAAACTGCGATAGCCTAGGACACTATATTCTGTATATCAGTTACTAAATCCTAAACATCTCATTTGTGATTGATGACCTAATCCATTTTTTTAAATTTAGTTTTAAAAGAGCTTTACCAAAATGGATTTGATTCACATGTACTCAGGAAAAAGAATTTTGAAACTCAGGTTATACCTTTTGGTGAATAATAATGTAAGTAATGATTTTCAAGTTATCAATAACAAAAATATTATTAAGAAGAATGTTAGCTTCAGAGGAAAAGGGATGGATCATAGGGATCAACCCTGACACTTTCAAGCATTAAAAACCTTTTGTCGAAGGTAAGAATAAATTTCTTAACTCTGTTCTGGATGCGCAGAAATGCCATTTAAAATGAAAAAAACAAGCTCACTGAAGAAGACAAAGCATAATTATTTCTTCATGTGCTTGCCAAGATACCAAAGTTTTTCTACTAACTTGCACATGGGAAAATGAATGATTTGAGGTTAACTGTAGCACTAGAAACATGCTACTCCATGCTTTTTTTCAAGGATTCTCAATGAAATAACAAAAGGCTGAGAAGGAAGAGACAAACAAGATTCTCTCACATCCAGAAAGATTACAGTAGACTTATTCCTCGTTTATCTGGGTCAGAAGAACTTCCATGTTTTCCTTTAAAAGGTTATTTCTCTGTAACAGCTCTCACCGCCAGAACATTTTTCTTAATTTTCACCTTAACCTTATGACCTTGTACACCTTTAAATGTCAAAGAGAAAGGCTGTGGGGAAGCTTTGCTTGAGAACAGAGTGTACCACACGTGATCCTTCTCCCTGATCCTTCTCCTCTGCGAGCCATCATCTTGGATACAGCACCATTCCTGGTCTTAACCCTTGGACTTGAAGACTAGCTCCCTATCTGTGCCATCTTCCCTCTCACTCAAGACATGCAGAAGCTTCAGACATCATTAGCGAAAGTTCAGGGCCCAGATTACGTGAGCCTCTGTATGTGGTAGAGTTTAAGTGGTGTTAGATTCGAAACATATGTTTACATAGTGAGAATAATAAAGGATACTGGGAAATGATTCTGTTCAACTTCCATACCCTACAGTTAAGATGCCATGAACAGAGCATATCAAGAAAGCAGTAAAGAAAGAGCTACGTGAGAACTGGGGAACTCTTTAATCCTCTAAACCTGTGGTTCCCAACCCCTGGGCCGCAGACCAGTACTGGTCCATGGCCTGTTAGGGACTGGGCTGCAGAGCTCCACTTCCCCTCTTCCCTACCCATGGAAAAATTGTCTTCCATGAAACTTAGGAACCAGGGGACCACACAGCAAAAGGTGAGTGGCGACTGAGCAAGCATATTTACAGCCACTCCCCATCACTCGCATCACCACCTGAGCTCTGCCTCCCCCACCCCCCACCGGAAAAATGGTCTTCCATTAAACTGGTCTCTGGTGCCAAAAAGGTTGGGGACCTCTGCTCTAAACTTTATAGAAAATCCACAACCCAACTTTCAATAATACACAGAAATGTGAACAACCCTGAAGGGAAGGGAGCCACTGTAGCACATTGAGTCCTACAGATATGATGTCAGTACTGACGGCCAGTGCTACATGGCAACTGTGTGTGAGTGTTCTGGGAAAAGAGGTGGATGGGTTTTTTCCCTTCTCAGAGCTAGAAAAGACTGGAATGAGAAGAATTTGATAAAAGGTAAAAACCAGAAATGATGAGACAAAATACAGCCATGACTATCTTGTCTTTTCCCCTAGCTTGAGGGCCCTACCTACCTCCTAAGTTGTACAACAAACTTTTAAATATTAATATAAGGGCTCTTTTCAGAAACTCCCAACAGAATGGGAATGGGAAAAAGCACTTCAAATGAGATGTCACTTTTTCAGGCCTTCAAATCTTCAAATATGCTATTTATGATTTTCCCCCAGCACTCCTCACATTTTCTTTAAAAGACATGGAGTGGAGGCTAGTGGAAGATAGCAGGGTGAAGGATGTCAGGGAGGCAGAGGGTGCTGGAAATTACAACAGGAGAGAGGGGACACAGGGTGGTGATGAGGGAGGGTCACTCACCTGTAGTGGGGATGGTAAAAAAAAAATGAGTCTCATCTATCCATGTATCAACAGGGACATGCATGAGCAGGGAATTCACACTTGAAACTACTCCTAGGACTCAACATTCTCTTTCAGAATCCAGGAGTTTAAAACCTACTGTTTTCACTAGAAAAGGAGAATAACAAGACTATGTCCAGATCGGGCGCGGTGGCTCACACCTGTTATCTTAGCACACTGGGAGGCCGAGGCGGCAGAATCGCTCAAGGTCAGGAGTTCGAAATTCTGAACAAGAGCGAGACCCCCGTCTCTACTAAAAATAGAAAGAAATTAATTGGCCAACTAAAAATATATGTAGAAAAAATCAGCCGGGCATGGTGGCACAGCCTGTACTCCCAGCTACTCGGGAGGCTGAGGCAGATGGATTGCTCGAGCCCAGGAGTTTAAGGTTGCTGAGAGCTAGGGCTGACGCCACGGCACTCAGCCCAGGCAACAGAGTGAGACTTTGTTTCCAAAAAAAATAAAAAAAACAAAAAACAAGACTGTGTCCATAGCTGAAGGTGGGTGGCTCTTGGTAGATGGGAAAATGCAATATTCGCATAGAAGCAGGTCATTTCTGTTCCTATAGAAAAGGCAATTATTCTTACTTCACAAATAAGAGAACAGCCCAAAGTATACAATTAGATATTCAGAACAATTTTAGAATCTGGGCTTCTGACAGAATGGAAGCATTTCCAATTCTGTGCCCAGAATTCCTACAGGTTTGAAACAGACTGGTATCGGTTTCTGTTTGCCTGTCGTTCTCTCTCATACATACAAGCACACGTGGGTGGCACTTTACAACTGGCTGTCTTCATTCATTCAGAGCCAGGCACTGAGGACAGAAATATAAATAAGATACTTTCTCAAGGAGTTCACCTTCTAGTTGGAAATACAGGTACATAAGTAGATAACTACAATAACTGAAGCATCATTTGTCTTAACAACATGGAATACTATAAAAAATGCTGAGCAAGGAGACTGTAACTGATGAATTCTGTTAAATGACAATCTCCACTAGCCCCTGTTATTAAATGAAAGGAAAAATTTAGATCCTGAACATATTACAAATCCTGAGAAGTAGCATTATGCTCTCAGAACTAGTACTATAATTATAGTCAACATTCAGCTGCTCTTTATTTTGTATATGAGTAAATTTTGGCTACCCAAATTGTGACTGTTCAATGTCTTGAAGGTAGGTACCCTGCCTCTTATTTCTTTAATCTTTATAGCATCCAGGACTCCCCTGGGCACAAAGTAGACACTAAATACATGATGTCCTTGATGAAAGGGACCTTGGCTGTCTTCACTTACCCCACGCTCCCCCTCCACCATGCTCCAGCCATGCTGGCTTCCTTAGAGCTCTTTAAATATGTCAAGCTCTCGCCTGCACCGGGCCCGTAGGTTTTTTTTTTTCTCCCTTGAACCCTCTCCTTGCTTTCTGAATGGCTGGCTCCATCTCATCCTTTAGATCTCAGCTCAAATATTTCTTCTTCAGGGAGGCCTTTCTTCATCATCTTATCCAAAGTGACCCCATCTTATTCCTATTACTTGTTAACACACCAACCAGCTCATTTACTTGACAGCACTTAGCACGCTCTGAAATTATCTTATTTGTCTCCTTGTTTATTACCAGTCTTGCCCTTCTAAATATAAATCTGACAGCAGGAACCAGATTTATCTTGCTGTATCAACTGGCACATACTAGGTACTCAAATATTCTGAATGAATGAGTGAATGAAAGGAAAATATGGTGGCAGTAGGTCAGCAAGTATTGAGTTAAAGTGAAAAAACATCAGTTCTCCCATTACAAAGCCACAAGTAGTTGTAAGACATTTTTTTTTAACTTCATTAGAGCATATTCAACTCGTGATAACATACAAACAGAAAAGACGGAGAGCCTATGTTCTCTGATAATAACTTAAAACAGAAATGTCAGAAAGAGCATTATCTTGTTGGCTTTAGCTTCTACTCTCTTTATAATGCTGTTAGTATTAAAAGCAAATTTTCTTACTTCTAACAAATTCCAAGGTTTGGTTTCATTTCTCCCCTGAGAGCTGTAGTTCTGTACCTACTGAGCCCAGCACCGTGAACTATTCCTCTCAGCCATGCTCACACCCATGCCAGCCTTAGGGTATCTGAGGACCTCACTCTAAAGAAAACTGTGGTTAATTCAAAATACCAGATGGTAAAGAGGTTTCTCTTCCTAAGAACCTGAACACAAAGGCAAAGCATATACAAGAAGTTGGTTTTTCCTCACAATACCGCACCCTCCAGCTCAAGATCTGCCCCTCTTACAAATGGAAGTGTACAGGGCTTGGCAACCCTTTTAAAGGTGCAATTCCAAAGCTAAGGATGATTCAATGGCAAGCTTTGAACCTAATGTTGTTTGTTTCACTGAATTTGATTAGTTAGTTACCTTAACTATTTAGCAATTGAGAGTCCCTGAAGTTGGAAAAATACAAGAAAGAAAAGAATGGAAAACAAAACCGGTAGTCCTTGTTTTACATTAGGTATTTCCCATGGCATACTAGGTACACACAACCACGTCCTAAAAGCAACTCTACCAAATGCTAAGAGAGAGGCACTTACGCGGCATGATCCCTTGGCTCACCAGTTCTTCCCGGGTCCGGCGCTGCTGGAGCTTCAACTGCAGCACTGCAGGGCAACAAAGACCAAGGACAGATGAAGGGTCAGTAGAGTATTCCACCTCAAAAGACACATTTTCACATGTGTCTTAAAAACAGAAAAATGTAGTGTTAAAGAAGGATCCCCTTGAATTGCGACTGTCTGTAATTGCAGAAGTGGCCTGATACAGCAGGGTTTCCGTATTCTGCTGTGGGCGGCAAGAGGAAGTTGCGAAGGGTCTTGCAGGGCGATAACAATCCACAAAGTACCAGAGTCTTGCCTCTTGCTCAAAACCTGCTACAACACTGGGTCCTCCTACTAAGCCTAAAAAACACCAATTCGAAACTCAAAGAAAATATCATAATGAGGACCACCATCCAGCAGAAAAAGCTTTCCAGATGCTCTACACTTTGTTAGCAAATGTTTACCACCGTAAGTATAGGGAATGAAACAGCTACTCACATAGATCAGGAAGTATTGGTTATTTGTATTCTCTTCTCTTTTGTATCTAAAAATTATGGTTATTTCACCAAGCAATGCATTTTTCCAGACTAGAAAATATTTTACCATTAATATACCTCTTTTCTTCTTCTTCCTCTTCACTTAGAGCCTTTTTCTGTTGAGGTAAAAAAACCAAGCGAGATGACTCAAAGCACATCCGGACCAGAAGAGATGACAGTATTTCTCCTATTTCTACTCTGGCAACACTGCTTAATCAAACAACTTACTAGGGATTTTTTTAAAGTTAAAAACCAATCATCTCTATTTCAAAAGCCAATGAAACCAAAAGGGTGTTACAACCATACACTATGCAGAATGACGATGGCACAGCTGTCATTCAGAGACCAAGTGAGAAAATATTCGGAGGAGGGTCAGGAGGGTCCCATGTGCCAAGGAAAGTCTCCTTACGTAGTAAGTCTTCAATCGTAGGGGCCCTGCAAGTCACATCTGAGGGAAACCTGCATCTACTGGGAATCATACTGTCTTAATATCTGACTTTTCCATCCACAGAGCAGATTTTAGGGAGGCCTCCAAGAATGGCAAAACCATAACTAGGGCTCCTGCGTACATCTCAAATTCAAGAGATCCAAAATAGAATTTGTCTTTCTCTTAAAAACCTAATCTGGGGCTGGGCGCAGTGGCTAACGCCTATAATCCTAGCACTCTGGGAGGCTGAGGCGGCAGGATCGCTCAAGGTCAGGAGTTCGAAACCAGCCTGAGCAAGAGCAAGACCCCCGTCTCTACTAAAAAAACAGAAAGAAATTAATTGGCCAACTAAAAATATATAGAAAAAATTAGCCGGGCATGGTGGCGCATGCCTGTAGTCCCAGCTACTTGGGAGGCTGAGGCAGGACTGCTTGAGCCCAGGAGTTTGAGGTTGCTGTGAGCTAGGCTGATGCCATGGCACTCACTCTAGCCCAGGCAACAGAGCGAGACTCTGTCTCAAAAAAAAAAAAACAAACCCTAATCTGCTTCCC